>PVIC010003236.1:0-70390 GCA_004025085.1 Thryonomys swinderianus
TGGGGCTGGAGGGTTAACTCAGTGGTTCTGGCGCCTGCCTTGCAAGCGCAAGGTCCTGAGTTCAATCCCCGGTAACCACATATAACGCTGGGCGTGGAGACATGCCCACCAACAATCAACGCCGCATACCACAATGCTGGACATGGTGGCTCATGCCTGTCATCCCAGTACTCGGGAGGCAGAGACGGGAGGATTGCTGAGTTTGCGGCGGCTTGCCTGGCACCATAGTGAGCTCAGGGCCAGCCTGAACTACAAAGCGAGACCCCGTCTCAAAAGCAAAAAAAAAAAAAAAAAAAAAAAAAATACAGGTGCTGGCTACCTGCTTTACCAGGTTCTACTATTTTTTTTTTGAGACAGGGTCTCGCTTTGTAGTCCACTCTGGCTCTGAGCTCACTATGGAGCCCAGGCAAGCCTCGAACTCAGCAATGCTCCTGTCTCTGCCTCCTGAGTGCTAGGATAGGTCTGAGCCACCACGCCCAGCACTGTGGTATGTGGTATTGATTTTTTTATTGATTGCTGGTGGGCATGAGTTACCATGCCCAGCATTGTATGTGGTTACAGGGATCGAACTCAGGACCTTCCCCTTGCGAGGCCGGCACTGGAACCACTGAGCTAAATCTCCGGCCCTACCAGGTTCTACTATTTACTAGCAGTGTGACTTTAAGCCAATTAATCTGGGCCCCAGTTTCTTCACCTATCAACCGTTTATTTTATGAAGATATTATGAAGACTAAATGAGTTTGATATCATTTAAAAATCTCAGAACTATATATGATACATACGTAGCAAGCACAAATACCATTTTTACCCATCCACCTTGTGCCGGGCAGCTGGAGAGGAGGTTATCTGTCCCAGGAGAGATGTCCCCTCCGCACAGGTAATGGAAGGCTGTGAATTCTACTTACAGTAACCGAGTTTGTATGGCTCCCGCGCTAACCAGCTCCACCTGCCTGGCGGGGCCCGGTACTGCAGTCCTCTGTGGGACGCACCTCTGCCTGGCCCTTTGCGACCACAGTGCGGCCGCTCCTCTGTAGAGCTGAGGGAAATGAAGATGGTACACGCGGATCGTTCTTTATTTCTGTTTTGATTTTGACAGGAAACAGCAAGAGATTGACTCCAAAGATGCTATTATTTTGCATCAGTTTGCAAGACCTAACAACGGTGTCCCCAGTTTGTCTCCATTCTGTTTGAAAATGGAAACTTACTTAAGGATGGCTGACTTACCCTACCAGGTACTTATTTGCAAATATGTTTTATTATCATGACATTATCATTAGTTTGGGGGTATTTTTTAATGTCACGCAGCAGTCAACAGAGAAGGTGAAGTCTGAAACTAGAAGGGCCAGGCTTGAGAGAGACAGAAATACTCTGTTCCAACGGCTGTTGATTTTTACATCCATTTTAAAACATCATGAACTTCTGAGGGACTCAGGGCTGTGATATTTTCCCTAACAATGGGTATACTTTGGTTGATGGCTTTGGTAGGCCTGCATTTCTGGCTTGGAAACAGTGAGTAGGCCATTCCCTGATGGCTTTTCCCTTTAGGTTTTCATATTGACAGAATTATTATTATGATGATTTTGAGACAGGGTCTCGCTTTTGTAGTTCAGGCTGGCTCTGAGCTCACTGTGTAGCCCAGGCCTCGAACTCAGCAATCCTCCTGCCTCTGCCTCCCGAGTGCTGGGATGACAGACGTGAGCCGCCATGCCTGGCAACAGAATTATATTTTGTCTTTTATGAATCTGAGGTTAGAGGATCCAGTAGGCACCAGGTAGATATCTGTGTAGATTGAAAGAGCTTTTCTTTGTTTTGAGTGGCAGTTGGTTTATTTCAGCAGAAATAGAAAGAATGAAATAGTCAGGCACAGTGGTGTACACTTATAATCCTGACACTCAGGAGGCTGAGATAGGATCACTGTGAATTTGAGACCATCTTAAGGTACGTAGTGAGTTCAAGGCCAGCCTGAATTACATAGTGTGACCATGTCTCACAAAACAACAACAAAAAACAAAAAGTGAAGAAATAAATGTATTTATAGCTATTTGACTACATTATTTTCCATGTATCTTATTCTATATCTTATCCTTATTTTTCGATTACTTCTTGGGTGAATGTTTTCAGAGTGATCTTTCATGTGGCAAACCTTTAGTGGCATTATATTACCTGGAAATATCTTTATTACAGTGTTTATTTGAGAAGACTATGTTCAAGGTTTTCTCCCTTCAATGCTTTAAAATATTGCTTCATTGTCTTATTGAGAAATTTGATATTAATGTTCTTTTGGATAGTGTTAGGGCCTGAACTCAGGGCTTTAGGAATAGAGGCAAGGGGCCTGCTATTAACCAAGATTTCCAGTCCTCTTACTACGTTCTTTTAGAATTTGCTTTTAGGGCCAGGGATTTTAGTTCAGTGGTTCCAGCATCTACCTTGCAAGCGCAAGGTCCTGAATTTGATCCCCAGCATCATGTACCACAGTGCTGGGTGTGGTGACTCTCTCCCACCAGAAATCAGTACTACACACTACAGTGGCTCACGCCTGTAATCCTAGCCCTCAGGAAGCAGAGGCAGGAAGATTGCTGTGAGTTCAACGCTAATTTGGGCTAGATAGTTCAGGGCCAGCGTGAACTACTAGAGTGAGACCTGGTCTGAAAAAAATAAAAGAATTTGCTTTTAATCTTGATACTTTTAAGTTTCACTTACAATGTGTGCCTTCACATGGGTCTTTATATATCTTCTTTAGACATTAATAAACTTTTTTTAATTTTAATTTTAATTTTTATTTTTTTTGACATTAATAAACTTTTAACCCAAATTCATTCATATGTTTTTAATTCTGAAGAGTTAATGCTCAATTTTTTTTTTTTGCTTTTGAGACAGGGTCTCGCTTTGTAGTTCAGGCTGGCTCTGAGCTCACTATGGTGCCCAGGCAAGCCGCCGCGAACTCAGCAATCCTCCCGTCTCTGCCTCCCGAGTGCTGGGATGACAGGCATGAGCCACCATGCCCAGCACTGTGGTATGTGGTATTGATGGCTGGTGGGCGTGAGTCTCCACGCCCAGCATTGTAAGTGGTTACCGGGGATCAAACTGAGGTCCTTGCGCTTGCGAGGCAGGCGCCGGAACCACTGAGCTAACCCTCCGGCCCAATGCTCAATTTTCTTAGAAGATTTTCTTCTATGTTTATTTTTCCTTCTTTTCTGTCCTCTGTTTAGATAGTAGAAAGTCGGCTTTCATTTCCTTGTCATTGTCCTTTGCTTGCATTTGTTTCTTCCTGGGGACGTTCTTCTCTCTGAGCTTTCATCCTGCCGCTCTGTTCTGTCCTTGCGTCCATTGTGTTGTTTGTCTCAGCTTTTGGGTCCTTTATTTCAACTTTCATCTGTGTTTGGTAGTATTGAGCTTAGTTGATGTTACTGATCTTTCATTTTGTTCCTGGGGGAATATTTGCTATGCTAATTAAGTTTTTGTTCTGTCCTAGTCATTCTGCTTCCTTCCATGCACAGTGAGCTCATTACCTCTCTCTGGTAGCGCGGCTACTCCTCCGCTGTCTCGGTATTTTGGTTTGAGAGTCCTCCTACCAGGGACGCCAGCTTCCCCGACGGGGAATTTACACTAGGCAAGTTCTAAAGCCCAGTTCTGGGGCTGGGTGTGTGAGAGGGACTTTAAGAAAGCAAGGAGGGTGCTGGGACCCTTTGCAGTTGGGTCCGGTCTCCCGCCCACTGTCTGATGCAAGCCCAAGAAAACAAAGCAAAACAAAACAAAGCAAAAAAAAGAAAGACGGCACTAAGAGGGACAGAGAGGGAGGCTCCCCGACATCCCGTGCTGGTGCATCTGAAAAAAGGCACTGGCCCGTTCAAGCGACAGACTTCTCTTGGTAATCATTTCGGGTAAGGGTGAGCTACCTGCGAGGGCATTCATTACCCCGTTGTGCAGTTTCTGTGGAAATTAGTGTGAGTAAGGCTCATGAAAGGCGAGACAGCACTCTTGAATTAGGAACAGAACAGATCAAACGTGTTGTTGTAATATGTGGTTGTGACATGGTGGAGGGACACTGAATCTGGACTTCAAGTGGAGGGCTCGAGGAGTGTGTGACATGTTCAGGACTAGGAAGAAGGGTCTTCGTGAGCAGGCACTGCAGTGCGAGGGATGAGTCCAAAGAGAGAAGCAGGGAGAAGTGTGTACAGACTCGGTATGCTAGCCCGGAAAAGAAAATAGCCATAAAAACAGACAAAGCTTGAGTCATCGAAATGATTGGATCAGGTCAGAAAGATCATTGTTTAGCGTGGTGTCGGAAGGCAGCGCTGGAACAACGTGTCACTGAAGTGCTCAAGGTGAATGCGGTTGCTGCTCAGTAGCGCCCTGTCCATTCTGTCATCACGGTCACCCACCTTGCACTGGCCACCAGAGCTCTAGGCAGTTAGGGTCCAAATCATGAATTTTGTTGACTGCTACCACTGGTTGCTTTCGAGATCTTTTGCCGTCTTCCACCTGTCCTGATGCTTGCAGTGGCTTCAGCCGTTTCAGGCTGTTCTGCGTTCAGGTCGCCGAGCACGGACTGCTCTAGAGGTGTTTCTGCCGGCAGCCTCCCTCCCTCTGCTCACAGTTCGGAGCAGCTGCCTTTGGCGAGTGTCTGTGGACACACACCTTGCTGTGCAGTCTGAAGCCTATTACAGAGGTCTTTGTGAAGAGCACTCTTACCGCTTCCAACATTCTTATTTTTCTATGAAGTGTATCTTTAAGAAAGGGATCCTATGGGATGTTTTCTTCCTCTGTGAGGTCTTTAGGGAAATAAGTGAGAGTGTGTCCGTAGGGTAGCAGTCTAGGAGGAAGTGAATCGGTTCTGTGGTGTGGAAAGAGATGCTCTGTGCTGCCTGTGGCACCCTGAGCACTGTGTTGACGCCTGGGATGCCTGTTTATATTACAGAGCGTTTAAAAGTACATTGCAGCAATTGTGCTATTCACCCTGCAATGCATACAACTTGCCAAAATAAGGCTGTTTGTTCTGCAAAACTACAATACACAGGAATATATTGATTTCTTTTCAGCATGTTACAACCCACAAAAGGTGCTCCAGTTACTTCAGTTTAGTCAGTGGGCGATGTTTGGAGCCAGTCCCCAGAAGCGGTAGCTGTAATGGGATAGCAGTTCAGGTGCAAAGCAAGGATGCATCCTAGTAAGTCAGAGCCCTAAGATACTAAATCTCTTTCAGCGTCTTTGAGTTCTCCATCTCCAGATGTGGGTGGTGGCAGCGCTGTCAACACCTCAGGGGAAGGCCTTCTGTCCAATACATCGTGTTCATTTCCTCATGTCCCAGCAGCTGTTATCATCCCCTTCGTTGCACAGATGAGGACAGTGAGGCTCAGGGGGCATGAAGAGAGACCCTCGATCGTACAGTGAATAAATGAGAGGACCTGATTTTAAAATCCAGAACATGTGGTTTTTCACTGATGTGCTCACAGTGTCGTGTGTGCAACTAGTTCACGCCCACTGTCAGGTGGAAACACCAGCTTGGAAGATATGACCTTCACAAATCACCCTCAGTAGACCAGTCAGACTTCAGTTGCTTAAATAACAACTGAGTAAGCGTTCTCCAATACATTTGACAGAGTTAAGTATTGTTTAATGTATTTTATTTTAAAAGTAACATAACCACATTCAGAAACACAAGTGGGAAAGAAAAGATCTGATGCAAGGTCTTGCCAGGTACTGTGGGTATTATAGCAAGTTTCTTTTTTTCCAGTGTTTTTAAACTCATCTAATTTGTGCCCAGATATAATTGCAGTGGCTCTAAAATGTTTTTTTCTACTTTTTCAGCAAATAAAGTAACATTTCTGGTCATAAAAATATACCAGAGCTTTTATTTCCATGTGAGTTGGTGACGCGTCTTTGTTCCTGTTCTTTGACTTTAGAGAGTAGTCAGGATAAAGTCGTACCCAGCGTCCGGGAGAGGATGGTCTAAAGGCAGGTGGCAGGCGGTATTCTGCAGGGAGAAGAGTGCACACCGGATAGAGGAAGCCTGGAGGGAGGGAAGATAATTACTGCACCCGAGGTGGTAGGTCACTAATGAGGTGAAAATTGAACAGAACGTTAGGATGGGTAGATAGCAGGGGCAGGGATTCCTAGAGAAAGTGGGGTGTGCATATGATGTGTGTGCATATGATGTGTGTGTATACACGCGCAGTTGGAATCCAGGAACCCAGGGGGCCTGATGACTAGTGGGGCTGGTCGTTGGGCATCAGCTAGATGCTGGGAGTCTAGACTGCAGTGTGAGAGGGACTAGAATAGATCTGTTGAAGCTATCGTTTCAGTTTGAACAGCAGAGTTCTTATATTTCGTTGCTTTGCACAGAGTTCCTTCTGATGGCTTGTAGAGAATTGATTGCCTCTGAGAATGAACAGGAGTCCAGAAGGGGGTGTGTTAGGAAGATACTGATGATATCAACAGAGACTATGTAGTATATTAATCAATACCTTTAGTCTATAAACTGTGAGAATCTGATTTCTCAATAACTTTTCCAGGTTTGGGACATTTCTCTTTGTAAGCCTTAGGGACAAGGTCTCAGGCTGCCACATATGGTTATGGTTATACACAAAGCTTACCGTACAGCAGTGCCTGGCAAAACGCTGGGCTGGAAAGACCAATTCCATTGGCCAAGCTGTGAACCTTGGCATGTGCCGCAGCTACTTAGAAGAGACCCTGTTTTCTAAGTTGTGCAAAGGCAGTGTAGTTAACAGTAGCCCAAGTGATTACCCATTTTCAGGATAGGCCTTTGTTTTTTTGAGATAGGGTCTCCCTTTGTAGTTCAGGCTGGCCCTGAGCTCACTATGTAGCCCAGGCAAGCCTCGAACTTAGCAGTTGTCCTGTCTCTGCCTCCCAAGGGCTGGGATTACAGACGTGAGCCACCACGCCCGGCACTGTGGTCTGTGGTATTGATTGCTGGTGGGTGTGAGTCACCACGCCCAGCACTGTTTGTGGTTACCGGGATTGAACTCAGGACCTTGCGTTTGCGAGGCAGGCGCTGGAACCACTGAGCTAAATCTCCGGCCCCCAGGATAGGCCTTTTAATCAGTGAGACACAGGAACAAGAGGCAGAGACCAGTCTAAATGCCCTTTAGCGTCTACCAAACATGGTGGTAATCAATATATAGCTATCTGCTCTGCTTCTCAGTCTTCCACAAAGGGTGTTTAACTAAGTTTGAAAAGCCCAGGACCCTCAAGCATACCTGAAGGTCAGTCCCACGGGCACAAAGACTGTCCTGCCCTTAAGGGACATGACATCCAGGTATAATTCAGTTATGTCACTTGACGCCACTTCATTGGCCAGCTATACTTACTACCTACCAACACACTATGCAAAGAGCATCATGTTTACACACACACAAGCTTAGCATTTTTGCAATAGTCTGTTTTCATCCCCCATAGTAAAGGTATTTATTTTGCTTTTAGGAAAGGCACTCACAAAATTTTTTTTTAAGTATCACATTTTTTTTTTTTTTTTTGCTTTTGAGACAGGGTCTTGCTTTGTAGTTCAGGCTGGCCCTGAGCTCACTATGGTGCCCAGGCAAGCCGCCGCGAACTCAGCAATCCTCCTGTCTCTGCCTCCCGAGTGCTGGAATGACAGGCATGAGCCACCATGTCTGGCATTGTGGTATGCGGTGTTGATTGTTGGTGGGCGTGTCTCCACGCCCAGCATTCTATGTGGTTACCGGGGATCAAACTCAGGACCTTGAGCTTACGAGGCAGGCGCCGGAACCACTGAGCTAACCCTCCGGCCCCAGTATCACATTTTTTTAAAGGTAGGAAAAAACAAGCTCTGCAAGTAAGTTGGGGCCAAGTACAGGTAGAAAAAAGGGGGAAAAGTGCCAGAGATTTAGCGCAGTGGTTCCAGCACCTACCTAGCAAGCACAAGGTCCCTGGTTTGATTCCCCAGTAACCATATACCACAGTGCTAGGCGTGGTGGCTCCCACCTGCAATCCCAGCCCTCGGGAGGCAGAGGCAGGAGGACTGCTGAGTTCGAGGCTTGCCTGGGCTACATAGTGAGCTCAGAGCCAGCCTGAACTACAAAGTGAGACCCTGTCTCAAAAAAAAAAAAAAAAAAAAAAAAAGGGAGAAAAAATATACACCATGCTGTGTATGGTGGGCTGCCATGAGGGGACATGGTAGCCACACACAGATCTTAATGTCATTTGTGCAAAAGCAACTTGAGTAATAGTTGCCTCCATGACTCCTCATGTTTAGTACAATGATGAGTGACCGTTCCCATCTCTGTGGACATTTTGGAGTTTTAGCCCTAAAAGATGGTCTTCTAGACTGGATCTTTACTGAGTTTTTTTCTTGTCATAATGCACTTTTGCAGAGAGATGTCTTTTTATCTGGTTCTCAATCCAAGTGGTGCCTTAATTTTGTTTCCTTGGGAACATAAATGAGTCCATTTGGGCAAATGTGGGCCAGATTAGGTGAGGGGGATGAAGATGAATTTCTGTACTTAAATATTTGGAAATAGAGTCAAAGGATAATTTTGGATTGAATGAAATTCAAATTTCAGTGTTGTAAGTAACCTCTTATTGGAACCCAGTGCGCTCGCTCACGCGTGTGCTGGGCAGGCTGCCCTCTAAGTCAGCTGCAGAGTGGAGTTGCGACAGGGACTGTGCGGCCTGCCCGAAGCCCTTTCTCCCTAAGTCTTTAGAGAAAAACTTTGGTGATGTCTACTCTAGAGAAATAGTTTAAACATATGAAGCTCTGGTGCATTTAAAATTTGTTAGTGGTATCTTCTTTTTTTTAATACTTCATTGAGATACACTGGACATACAACAAATTACACATATTTTAAGTGTGGTAGTTTGGTATATTTTAATATAGGTAAATATTTATGAAGCTATTACTAGAATCAAGATAATAAATGTATCCATTGTCCCCAAATTCCTTATGCTTCTTTGAAATTACTTTCCCTCCCTTCCTTCCCTCCTTCCTTCCTTCCCTCCTTCCCTCCTTCCCTCCTTCCTTCCTTCCCTCCTTCCCTCCCTCCCTCCTTCCTTCCTTCCTTCCTTCCTTCCTTCCTTCCTTCCTTCCTTCCTTCCTTCCTTCCTTCCTTCCTTCCTTCCTTCCTTCCTTCCTTCCTCTCTCTGTCTTTCCTTCTTTCTTTCCTTTTTTTTGACAGTACTGAGGATCAGCCCTTGTGCCTCCAAATTAGGCGCGGTACCACTTGAGCTAAATCTCTGGCCCCTCTTTGAAATTTCTTCCTCTTGCCTCACCCTGTCCCACATTGTGCCCAATGACTATTGATTAGCTTCCTGTCACTATAGATTAATTTACAGGTTTTTTTTTTTTGCTTTTTGAGACAGGGTCTCGCTTTGTAGTTCAGGCTGGCCTTGAGCTCACTATGGAGCCCAGGCAAGCCTCGAACTCAGCAATCCTCCTGTCTCTGCCTCCCGAGTGCTGGATGACAGGCGTGAGCCACCACATCCGGCATTGTGGTATGCGGTGTTGATTGTTGGTGGGCGTGAGTCTCCACGCCCAGCATTATATGTGGTTACCGGGGATTGAACTCAGGACCTTGCCTTGCGCTTGCGAGGCAGGCGCCGGAACCACTGAGCTAACCCTCTGGCCCTAATTTACAGTTTTTAAAGAATTTTTCTAAAAATGAAATCATATGATGTGTATACTGCTATTTTCTTTTTTGTTTGTTTTTTGAGACAGGGTCTTGCTTTATTGTAGTTCAAACTGGCCCTGAACTCACTATGTAGCCCAGGCAAGCCTCAAACTCACAGCAGTCCTCTTACCTCTGCCTCCCGAGGCGTGAGCCATCTTGCCTGGCATTGTTGTATGTGGTTACCCAGGACTGAACTTGGGACCTTGCACTTGCAAGGCAGATGCTGGAACCACAGAGCGAAGTCCCCAGACCTATACTGCTATATTAATTGGCTAACTTTACATAGCAAAAGTGTTTTCAGACTCATTTATATTATTATATGAATAGTCCTTTTTTTTTTTTTTGATCTAATAGGATATGTTACATTTTCTTACACATTTATCTCTTGTTTCGTTTTTGTTTTTTTGCAGTGGTAGGCATTGAACCAGGACCTCATGCATGCTCCCTCTACCCCTGAATCACACTCCCAGCCCTTTTCCGGTTTTATTTTTAGACAGGCTCTCACTAACTTGCCCAGGCTGAATTTGGACTTGGAATCATTTGCTTAGCTTCCTGAGTAGCTACAGTTACAGGCATGAGCCACCGTGCTCAGCATCCCTTTACCTCTTCAGAGTATTTGTCCTTTTTCCTGTGTCTGATGACTGCTAATAAGTCTTCTATACATTTTTTTGTTTTTGTTTTTGAGACAGGATCTCATTCTGTAGTTTAGGCTGTCCCTGAGCTCGCAATGTAGCCCAGGCAATCCTTGAACTCAGCAATCCTCCTGTCTCTGCCTCCTGAGTGCTGGGATTACATTTGTAAGCCACCATGCCTGTCACTGTGCTATGTGGTACTGATTACTGCTGGGTGTGAATCCCCACACCCAGTGTTATGGTTGTATGTGGTTACCAGCGATCCAGTCAGGGACTGTGTGTGTACTTGCTCAGTAGGCGCCTGGAACCACTGGGCTAAATCTCTGGCCCTTTCTATGAACTTTTGCATATAAGTTTTTGTATAAACATGTACTCTCTTGTCTTGTGGATAAATGCTAAAAGGTAAAATGGTTTGATGATAAGACAGGTGTATATGTAACTTTGTAAGCAGCTGTCAGATGGTGCAAAGTGCCCCTACCATTTAACATTCACACCTGAGAGCACCAGTTCTGTTCTAGGAGCCAGTATTTGTCATTATCCAAGTGTTTGGACTATTTGTATGAAGTACAAGAAAGCGTTTATAAAGATCTCATTAATTTAGGTTGTACAGTGCAGAACATTTGGTTTTAACAATCAGTTTGAGGTCTACATGACCTAGATTATTGAGAAAAGCTCCTTGAATTTGGTTTGATTTTTTTTTTTTTTTTGAGACAGGGTCTCGCTTTGTAGTTCAGGCTGGCCCTGAGCTCACTATGTAGCCCAGGTAAGCCTCGAACTCAGCAATCCTCCTGTCTCTGCCTCCCGAGTGCTGGGATGACAGGCATGAGCCACCACGCCCGGCACTGTGATATGTGGTACTGATTGCTGGTTGATTGTTGGTGGGCGTGAGTCAGCATGCCCAGCATTCTATGTGGTTACCAGGATCGAACTCAGGACCTTGCACTTGCGAGGCAGGCGCCGGAACCACTGAGCTAAATCTCCGGCCCTGGTTTAAGATTTTGACTGCTTGTAAAGTGGGCAGTGTATGTCGCTTTGTAATTTTAAGTGTTCGTAAAGTGCGTGACCCTATCTGTGTATCCTGTTTTGGGACAGGGTCCCGAGACACTGCCCTGCTAGCATGCATACAAATCAAAGGGGAGATGGTCAAGAACACAGATTTGTGGGTGCCATGGCTAGGGTTCTGAGCCGGAAGGCTGGATGGGGCCCGGAGTCTACACTTCAAGAGGCACTGTGGCTAAGTCCATTGTGCACCCTTGTGATAACAAAGGGTTGTGATTAGGGGACCACTTATTTGCTGTGTGGTGACATTAAGTATTATTATTCACGTGTTAGATTCTGGATTTTACATTTATTTTCATTTTCTGCATTTTTGCATAGTTTAGACATTATAAATGCCCTGATTACTCCCAGGATCACTTCAGCTCTTTCAAACCCTCCTCTTCCTGCTCCATTCCTGCTCCTGCCCCCAGAGACCTTTTAGTTCTCTTCAAAAGCCAGAATCTATGATAGAATTTATGAGAGTAAATTGGTATATTGCTTTAAAGTTAAAAACTTTGTTTTATTGGCATAAAGCATTTTTCTGCTGAATTCATTCAGTTGGATAGTGAAGTTGCCATTGTACATAAAGCTGGAATGTTTGTGCTGTTAAATATACAGTGAAACTTAAATAATGTTTCTCTCTTTTTAAAAATATACTCTGTTTAGAATTATTTTGGCGGGAAGCTCTCTGCTCAAGGGAAAATGCCTTGGATCGAATATAATAATGAAAAAGTTTCTGGCACAGAATTCATAATTGACTTTCTGGAAGAGAAACTTGGAGTGAACTTAAACAAAAACCTTGGCCCTCACGAGAGAGCTGTGTCGCGAGCGGTGACCAAGATGGTGGAGGAGCATTTCTACTGGTGAGTCCCCTGTGGCGCCTCCTCTTCCTTTTGGAGTGAATCCAAGCTCTGCTGCATCTCTCAGACTCTCCTCACCTTTTCGGTTCCATGAGAAGTCTGACCGACTCCAGGTCCCAGTGAGCGTGGTAGCAGGCCTGGGGGGCTAGACAGGCGGGGCACAGACGTCTCCTGTAGGGAGCAGCCCGCGAATCCTTGGGCTTTGTGGGCCACGTGTCTCTGATGCAGCTACTCATAACTGCTATTTTACAACAACAGTAGCCACAAACAATATGCCAATGAACATGTTTGAGTATGTTTGATAAAACTTTATTATGGACACTAAAACTTGAATTTTACTTAATGCAACACATAGTTACTCTGATTGTTTTTCTAACTGTGTGAAAATGCAAAAAATTCCTAGTCTGTGCACTGCGGTTTGCTGGCCCTCGGTCTAGGCTGGAACTCACCCTCGAGGGGTAATTGCACTTGGTTCACGAACACGAAGTGCTGAACTAAGATGCTATCGCATCGGATACTTGAAGCAGTGAGTGGGAGACGCCAGTCAAGGTGGAGCCCTAGGTGAAGTGAATTGCACGGCCTTTCTGAGATCCCGCCCATTTTCTTTAAGGAGTAAGAGTCTTTGTGTCCAGAGTCAAGCGCCCTGTCTCCTCCTCGCAGCTGCTTTGCTGTGACTGCCGGCTCCCCGTCTGCGTTCCCCAAGTCTGAGGCATCGCGTGCGCGGTACTCTTGTGTTTGTTTCTCTTGTTCTGCTTGTTGTGGCCTGGAGTTGGCTGCAGCACAGGCGGGTGTGATTCTTCTTCCTTTGCAAGTGCGTTTGTCGTGCGGCCTTTTTGTCATTTGGTCATTCGTTTTCTGACACTTTTCCCCTTTTCTCTGTGCCCAAATAGATGAGAGAAAGTTTCTCTCTGATTTCCAGGAAGCTCATCTTGCCACAAAGGTTTAATGAAGAATTGCCAAACTTACTGGTTTTGGCTCTGCTTCCCCTGGGCCGGATGCTGGCCCAGCAGCTTTTACTGACTTCCTCAGAGCTTTGCTGCCATGCGGCTGACTGCAGTGGATTCTTCTTCTCTGGCTGCCTGTCTCACCCATTCCGCTCTTTGTAAATGGAAATCTTGCTCTTCCTGTCTCTGAGATTTTGTGTGACTCCTTCCTTTTCCCCTTTCTACTTTTGTTTCTTCTTCTGTGTGTTCTGGGCTGACGGAGCTCCATTTCCTCTCCCCAGGCTATGGCAGCGAGGGGGGAGCGAGCACAGGGGTACAGGGAGGGCGGGAGCAGGGGCATAGGTCAGTGTGCACAAGATTGGACGTAGTGTCCTGGGAGAAATCTCAGTCTTTTCCTTGGCACTGCGGGGCTCTCCGAGTTCAAGAGTCCTTGTAGTGAGGACCGAGATGTCTGCCCGACTTGGCTCCGTGGAGAGGGCCTGTGGGATATAGCCCGTCCCACTTGCTAGCTCCAGACCTGGCTCTGGAGTCATACAGAAAAGGAGAACCCGCACAGGGACACCTTGGGTCATATGATTTTTTTTTTTTTAATGGGACCAGTCAAAGAGATGCCCTTTTTAGTAGGTAGCCCTTTGATGTGGAAACCTGTTGCACTGTCGGCTGCCTAGAATGCTAAAGGCCTTATGTTGGTTATACCATTTAGAGTTCTAGAGTGTCTTAGAAAATATGTGTTCTGGTGAGAAAGCTTTTGATTCAGCAAAGTTTCCAACCCTTAAGTGTCACTATCTTTTGCTCTGGTGTGCTGTCATTTTATGCAACTTCAGTGTCTGGTGGAAGTTCATGTCTGTCCTCTGCTCCCTTCTCTTTCTTTGGCAGCCACTGGCTAATATGGGGAGGGGCAGACAGTGAGTGGGCGAGAGGAGAAGCAGCCAGCTTGCAGGAGGTACTTGTGGGAAGGTTCTTAATTTTAGGGGTCAAAAGCTTTCATGTGCTCTGCGATTGCTCGGGTTATGTGTTGACTTCTGAGAATAAATTTATTTCTGTAACTCACTTTTTACTTAGAAAAATGTTTTCTGAGCAAGGTCTTCTTTCTTCCTTTTTTATGCTCAAAATTTAAGTTCTGGGGCCGGAGGGTTAGCTCAGTGGTTCCGGCGCCTGCCTCGCAAGCGCAAGGTCCTGAGTTCGATCCCCGGTAACCACATACGATGCTGGGTGTGGAGACTCACGCCCACCAGCAATCAACACCGCATACCACAATGCCGGACGTGGTGGCTCACGCCTGTCATGCCAGCACTCGGGAGGCAGAGACAGGAGGATTGCTGAGTTTGAGACTTGCCTGGGCTACATAGTGAGCTGAGGGCCAGCCTGAACTACAAAGCGAGACCCTGTCTCAAAAGCAAAAAAAAAAAAAAAAATTTAAGTTCCGGTAGCAGAAGGAAAAAACCTGTCTTCGGGTTTCCGGCGTTAGCCGATGCCATTCTCACCTTCATGCTTCCCTAAGGGAGCTCGAACATCCCAATGGAAGAACGATCTCAGCCTCCCCAGGAAAATGCTTCAGGCGGAGAGTCTTCCACTGCTCCCTCAGGCTCCCGTCCTCCTTCCCATCTTCTGTTCCCAGGGGCCTGTGTAACTCTTGCATCTGTGGGAATGTGGCCCTAGCAGAAGGACCTGCCCAGTACGGGGCAGAATGTTAAGAGCACGAGTTTTCCACAAGGTCTTGTTAATTTTGACAACTCCTGGGTCCTTAGATTATGTTGCTGATCACAAATGTGGGAGAGGAAATTCAGTAAATTCAGTGTTTAACTCAATTACTTAATGATCTTGGGGTTGTAGGTGTTTTACTTTGGCCTGAAACCTTAAAAGTGTAATTCAGGTGTAATTTTCTGACAAACCAAGGCTATAGAAAACTGTCATTATTATGTAGAATCATGTAGCTCTGAAGCCTTGTTTTAGGGCTGTTCAAACAGGTGCACTCAGCTGTAAAGCCAGTGATTTTTCTTGCATTTGAAATCTGTACAATTATGTCTCAGTTGCATTTTAAAGGCTATTACTGAAGGTAAAGGAGACAATTGTTTTCCCATCATTTTTGTTCTACTATCCCACTTTTTGAATGCATAAGTTAGGTTCATGTCAGGGGAGCTGGTGTCAAGAAATGTCTGGGTAAGAAGGAATCAAACTAGTGGAGTGGAATTGAATTTTGGTAACACATTATACTTGTTAGGTGATACACTGCCCCCTTGAGGACATCAGTGAGTGCTTTAAGATTCTTCTAACCCGGTAGAGGGCTGTGCAGGACATCACTGTCCCAGTACCTGTGTAATTACATAACATTGTCATCCATAAAAACAGGAAAATTTGGCCGGGCGTGGTGGCTCACGCCTGTAATCCCAGCACTCGGGAGGCAGAGACAGGCGGATTGCTGAGTTTGAGACTTGCCTGGGCTACATAGTGAGCTCAGAGCCAGCCTGAACTACAAAGCGAGACCCTGTCTCAAAAAAAAAAAAACAAAAACACAACAGCAAAAAAACAAAAAACAGGAAAATTTGTTTTTAGGTTGACCAAAATTTAAAATATTTGAGCTTGGCTTTTTTTCTTCTCAGTGCTGGGAATCAAACTGAGGACTCTACCACAGAGATACATCCCCAGCCTGAGCCTGGGTTTTGATGTGGTTTCAGAGTCTGAGGGAGATGGGATGCTTTCATAAAATAAGTCACCCAAGAAAGTCTGTTCTGGGAGCCGTGACACACTCCCCAACCCCCACTGGATCCATGTGCTCCCTTTCCGTTCTTCTAGCCCTTCCTGCTTTAGCTGTAGGCAGGGTTAATCTCATCTTGCGGAACCTGGTGGCATTACAGAAACAGCGTACATTTCTACACCCTCGGCAAACGCTCAGCACAGAAGCAGCAGGCAGCGAGGATGTAGCCTCTGCCAGGAAGGCCGCCCGTGGAGGCTCACAGCGCCATGCTTTGCGGTTTTGTGCATAGGAATATTCTCTTCTCCTGTAGAGCTGACACCATGTTCTAATAAGATATGTCTTCGTTGGATGTCAGGGGTCAGCATTTCCTAGTCTGTCTTCTCGATCTCCTTTAAAAATATTCAAGCAGGTCTCATTCTTCTGTCCTAAGACAATGTCTAAAAACGCTTTGATCCCATTTTTGCAGGAGGGATTAATTAGTACATTAGTTGTGATAAGGAAAGTCAGATCTCAACTTCCTGAAATAGACTCGAAAATGAGAAATTACTTTAGTCGCTTAACCTAGTCTGACTTCCAGACTGGCCCCCCTGCCTGCTCTTGTTAACGAGCCGTGATTTCCTGGGCAGTGGGCTTCCTCCCCATGAAGAGGGAGGACCGGGGCCTCAGGAGAGCGGCAGCCTCTTTGTCCTCCATAGGCACCTCTCTCTTTTCGCTTTTCTACTTAGTTATGTGTCTTCCCTTAGAAATACTGCCGAGCGCTAGTTGGTCAGAGTGGATCTTCTCTCCATTCAATCAGTCCTTCGCTCTTCAGAGAATTAAATGACTGCCGACCAGGGCCCAGGCACCGGGTCCCTGTCCTCAGGTGGCTCGGAGGTTGGAGAGAGACAGCAGCTTTCTAAATGCTCACTGTTTGGGAGGGGCAGTGAGTACCTACCAGAGACGAGGAGTTAGTATCATGACAGAGTGGGCACAAAGGAGCGGCTGGTGGTAAGGGCAAGTGAAGATGTGCCAAGGGCAGGAAGGAAGTTCTCGGCAATTATCTTAGACTAGTAGGGATATAAGAACACGGCGCCCTAGGTGGTTTATGAACAGGGTTGATTTCTCACAGATGCGGAGGCTGAGAAATCCAAGCTGAAGGTTTTGGCAGATTTGAGGCCCTGCTTCTTGGTTCAGAGAGAGCTTCTTCTCACTAAAAGCTCACATGGCAAAAAAGGTGAAGGAGACCTCAGGGGCCTCTCCTCTCTCCGTCTCTCCCTGTACTAGGTTGCTACTAGGGATTGAACCTGGGGCCGGGGCATGCCCTCTGAACTGCTCCCCACACTCATTTTTACTTTTTAAATTTTGACAGAGCGTCTTGCTAAGTTCTCAAGTTGGCCTTTAGCTTGTGATCTGGCAAAGCCGGGATACAGAAATGTGCCAGCACACTTGGTTTAGGGTCTCTTTTATGAGAGTGTGAATCCCATTCACGAAGGCTCTGCTCCCAGGACCTAATCTCCTTCCAGAGGAGCCACTTTGTAACTCTGTTGTGTCGGAGATTGGGTTCCAGGAGGAGTTTCGAGGGCACAGTGTTCAGTTTATAGCAGGAGGTGCATGTCAGTGTGTATGCCTGTTGTGCGAGGTGCATGGGAGCGAGACAGAGCGGAGAGACGGACGGAGAAGGGCAGACTGCGGAAGGGTGGGGCTGAGGGAGCGGGGAACACTATCTCCCGGGATGTGCAAAGAATAACTTTGGGTCTCTGGCTTGATTGCCTGATGGTCAGTTTTGCAAGGAGCAAAGCTTTGAAAAGCGTTGAGCCCAGCTTTGAAAAGGTTGGTTTGCATTTCATGGGGCTGATCCGCATGGAATCCATAGATCCCAGGACAACATCTGGGCTGAATGGGGATGTGGAGTACGTTTGAAGCCTTGGATGTAAATTAGACCACCTCTTGGGTGTGGAATAAGTAGGTAGGAAGCTGTTAGAACACATGTCATGGTTAAAACCTTGGGAACGTGTGGGAGAGGAAGGAAGAAAAGCAGTAGAGATGTCGGCGAAGAGAATTTCCAAGAAAGAGGCCAAGAGTGTCAGATGCTATAGAAAGTTCTTCAAAGGTAGATATAGAAAGAAGGCTTGTTTGGTTATTGCCTCAAGCAGATGATTGCTAACTTGCGCAGGAGTGATTTTGGTGGAGTGACGGGGGTAGAAGTCATAGGATGAGTTTTCAGAAATTTTGGTCATGAGAGGAGTTGCATACTAAGTTGCCATGATGTAGAAACATGTGTAATGGGTATTTCCTACCTCTGCTGGTTGATGTAGGAGTCTGGGATGCCCTCGTTTTCTTTGGCCTTTAAAGTTGATCATACTCAATTACCTAGACTGGTCTATAGTCTTTAGCACAGTGAAGGAAAGAGAGAAAAGTAATCACGGGGAGGGCAGGAAAGAGGAGAGAAGGAGACCAGACAGTTTTGTGACGTGACTTCTGCCTGCAGAATTCTGTTTTTTTTTTTTCTTTCTTTCTTTCTAGACAAGTTCTCGCTTTGTAGTTCAGGCTGGCTCTGAGCTCACTGTGTAGCTCAAGCAAGCCCAGAACAGGCTAGCAGTTTTCCTGCTCTGGCTCTCCCGTGCTGGGATAGTAGGCGTGAGCCACCCTGCCCAGCACTGTGATATGTGGTAGTGGGAGTCACACTCAAGGCTGCTGAGCCCTGTGGCCGGAGCGGCTGACTGTCCCGTCCCGACCTGCTTTCTCTGCCGTGTTCTCCCCGCTGCTCTGTCCTCCCTTGTGCCCATTTGCTGCCCTGCAGGGAAACTGAACTTGGAACCTCTCTGTAGCGTCTCCCCTCTTTCCCCCTTCTTCCTGTTTCTCGCCAAGCTGCCTCTCTCAGCCTGGCCTCATTTTCTAACTTGATCTCAAACTACGGTTCTGTGAACACTTCTTCTCCAGAAGGTCCCTTACGCGTCCTTTTCTCCTCTTACAACTTAAAAATTGCCACTAATTCTCCATCTCCAGTCGGACCTGTCTCCCGAGTTCCCAGCATTTCATGGTGAACGTTTCCGTGAGACCTTCACATACAGCTGGTGAGCTCATCTTTCCATGCCCCGCTTTGCTCCACCCCGTGTAACACGCATCAGCGAAGTGCTTAGTCCTTTGAAGCATCATCAGCCTAGAAGAGAACACCTACTTTCTTCTTCTCCGCAATTCTTACACTGCGCTGTAGACTGTTTCTGGCCTCAGCGCGTCTCCGGTTCCTTCCCCTCCCGGCTCTGCTGTCGCCTTGCTCAGGGCATTGTTCTTTTTCCAGCCAGGTCTTGCCACGGTCCTCTAGCTTTCTTCCCAGCACTGCCACAAATCTGATCGTGTTTCTAGTCTGTTTAAATAAAGCCTGTCGTGGTTAAGCGTGGCTTTTGGACAAGGCCCAGCTCGCTTTGTCCCCCAGGGTCCGGACCAGCCGCCGCCCCCGCCAGCCTCGCCCCTGCCCCTCCCTCCTGTGCCCCCACCTGCCTGGGTTTCCTGCAAGCCAGCAAGTGGCCAGAGTTCTTCACGCACCAGCCGTACTGCGGATAAAACCTGTGTCATCGGCCTTCAGAGAATTTCTTCTCCCTTTCCCCTTGTCAGCTTCCAACTACGGCCTCAGTTTTACACTCTAGATGCCTCTTAGATGATGTTATCTGTTGCTTGTGCTCTGCATTGAATACTTTAGTTTAATCCACAGACCATCAACTTCCAAAATTATCCAAGGTTAAGTAATCTTTGAATTGTGAATTTAGATCTAGTGCAGTTAGAATGAGAGTGCTCAGTTATTTAATGCCATAAACACAGTTAGAATTAAAATGCTTCATCATTCTAATTCAGTGTCAAAATTGCCACCTTAATACCTGCAGGTGTAAAAAGAAAGCAAGTAGACATCATTTAGTTTTCATGCTAATATAGAATTTATGAGTAAATGTGGAATATATCAAAAATCTACTGAGTACTGTACACTCTTAATTACTCACCATTGTGATGTGCTTTTTCCTGTTTTCAGCAAAATCTATTTCTTGACTCCTCAATGTTTATTTTTGTTTGTTTGTTTTTGTTTTTGTTTTTGAGACAGGGTCTCGCTTTGTAGTTCATGCTGGCCCTGAGCTCACTATGGAGCCCAGGCAAGCCTGGAACTCAGCAATCCTCCTGCCTCTGCCTCCTGAGTGCTGGGATTACAGGCGTGAGTCACCACGCCTGGCACTGTGGTATGTGGTATTGATGGCTGGTGGGCGTGAGTCACCACACCCAGCATTCTTTGTGGTCACCGGGATTGAACTCAGGACCTTGCGCTTGTGAGGCAGGCGCTGGAACCACTGAGCTAACCCTCCGGCCCTCCTCAATGTTTATTTTAAGGAACTTACTAAAAAGTTACATGAAGTTTTCTAACAATATTTGTGGGTATTCTTTTGAAAAGGTAATAAAAACTGGGGTTTTACTATATAGAGTATGTTAATTGGTTATAGAACTTTGCAATAAAAATCAGGAATGTTTCAAAAAATGTAGAAACCTATTTCTTTCTTATTTTTACTAAAATTAGAGGAGAGAATCCTAAAAGACCAGAACTGTGTAAACTGGTCAGATTTTAGAGTCTTTTTGTTGTTATTACTGTTTTTTGGGAGAGTCTCACTATGTAGTTCAGGTTGGCCTTATCTTACCATGTAGCCCAGGCTGGCCTGGAACTCATAGTGATCCTCCTGCCTCAGCCTTCTGAGTAATTGATTTATAGTCAGGTGCCACTCTGACCATTTTTCCTCCCTAAAGTAGTAAATACCATTTCATTGTAGCTAGTTTACCATTATCCCTGTGTCCTCTCTAAAAATATTTTTTACATTTCTGATTTTTTTGAAGTGGCCATTACTGCTGGTTAAAAAATACAATAAGAGTAAGAACATTAGTCACTATATTTCTTTTTTTAATCATTGTGAGGCAAAAAAACTAGAATATCTTGTGCCTGTCCAACAGCTACATTCTCCTCAGCCTTCAATAGGAAACTTAAAGCTTGTATTAGCCATAAAAACTTTCTTGCCCTTGCAAGGGTTTGGAGAACAAAATCAGCGAAGGCCTGAGTTTGCAGCCCGGAGGACACGTAAACCCAGACTGGCTGTTCACACAGCTAACGCGGGAGCACCTGGCTGGCTGCTTCGCTGTGAGCTTCCTCCCGATGGGAAGAGTCACTCACCAAGTCCTTTGCGTATCTGTGTTCACTTTAGGACCTTGAGAACACACCAAGACAGAGTTGAGCTTCAGGAAAGCAAATCATTTATATAATATTTATGATTTATATATTTTACGATATACACAGAGAGGCATACTTTTCCTCCAATCCTCTCACAAGGCCAAAAGAAATTTTTTTAAAACAGACTTTCATATTGTGAAATGTAAGATTCACACGCAGTGAGTGAAACAGACATGCGCAGCTTAATTCGTACAGGCCCATACCTGTGACACTGCCAGTGGAAGGGACAGTCCCAGCCCCGTCGCTACAGCCCGCTGCCCCGTGTGCCCACCGCGGCTCACAGCTGACCACAAGACGTTCAAGTAGGGCTCTCCTTGTGTTCTGTGCGGTTGCGCAGAGGGACGTCGGAGGAGGGGTCTGAGGGTGGCTTCCGGGAGAAGTCCGGGAACTGGAGCACGTGCTGCGGTTACCTGGGTGTTTTTTTTTTTTTAACCATTTCTCTCACAGGCGCTGAAGTCTAGGCTTCAGCTCCTCCTGCTGTGATGCTGCCACACCCTGTGCCTTTTGGCTGTAGCTGTGGCTGTGCCGGCCCTGCGGGGTGTGTAAACCGGGAATGACGCTGGAGCTGAAAGCTGCCTGGTGCACAGTAGTAACTTGTTTCCACACAATTCCAGGACGTTAGCTTATTGCCAGTGGGTGGACAATCTCCACGAGACCCGGAAGCTGCTCTCTCTTAGTGGCGGCGGCCCCTTCGGTAGCCTGCTCAGGTGGGTCGTGTGCCACATAACGGAAGGAATTGTGAAGCGCGAGATGCACGGCCACGGCATCGGCCGCTTCTCGGAGGAGGAGATTTACATGCTGATGGAGAAGGACATGCGCTCCCTAGCAGGGCTCTTGGGTAAGGCGCCTTCTATGCTGCATTTCCTGGTTTTTCGCATGACTGGTAAAGCACTGCTGATTTGCTAACTCGGAGTGTACTTGGTCGGTGTGTTCACTTCCGCCTGGAGCTGCGGTCCCCGCTCTCCGCGTCCCCTCACTGTCGTGCATCTTCCCGCTGGGTCGCTGGCGCTCGACTGTCTTTACTGCAGACTGTGGAGTGCACGTCGGCATCAGCATTGATGGTAATGCTGGCACTTCCACACGCTCTGCGAGGAAGCAGCACTTCGAGCAAGGAAGCTCTTCTAGTTCGCACAGCTCGGGGTTGACCTTGCGAACACGTCTACCCTGAAGCCTAGGCCGTGCACCTGTCGGCGTGGGGGAAGGTTTGAGAGACGCGCTGACGGTGCAGGTTCGGACCTGTTTGTGTGTGTGCGACACTTGCCGTGTCCTGTCCCTCCCATTCCTGTTCGTAACCTTGGCCATGTTCTTACTCGGGGGTCTTAGCTCAGATTCTGTGTGTGCTGCTCATGTGGCGAAGCCCCCGGAGATGGCCGTGCACGTGTGCGCCCCGCTCACCCGGCTGGTTCCAGTTGCCCGGAGCTGCTGCAGTTCTGCCCTGAGTGGAACTGGATTCTAGGCTGTGATGATAAATAAGGAGATTCTTTGAACTCAGGACCTTCTGGATGTGAACTCTAAATGAGGGCAACTAGTGTAGAGAGGGCCAGGCCTGCTGTGTGACTTGTCCTTTGGGGATGTCGATTTTTTTCCCTCTACCTGTCCTCGCTCCGTGACAGTCATTTCCAGATTCATCCTCGCCCCCATCCGGGAGCACTTAGATACCTCTGTCCTTTAGGAAGCGGGGTTTGGAATTTATTCTGTGGAAGCCCCCGTGGTGTCCTGGGAACCTGAGGCTGTGCTGGTCGCAGAGGGACTTCCTCTGGCTGGTTCTTTGCTGTCCACCCTGGAGACATCTGGTAGATGTGTGGGCATCCCTCCGACCCAAGCCTGAGGGTGGCACACCTGGCACACGCCCGCCTCCTGGCTAGCCTTGCTCTTCTGGTGGTGGTCTGCTGGGGCTTGACGCTGGGTGGACTCCTTCTGTCTAGCTTGAGGAGCTGATGCTGTCTCGACTTTCTGTCATTTCGCTCCACCGAGACCAGGTAAGCCTGTTTGATGTAGAGATGAGTGGAGTGACCCCCAGCTTGCTCTTTCCTTTGGAAATTTCACACTGGATTCTTGGCCTCAGATACTGGCCCCCCTGCCTGGGCCATTCACTCCTTAGGAATGGCTCTCCCCGCTCCTGGGGCCTCCTTCCCCCATGGCTCGTGCTCCTGGGATCTCCGGAGGCACGGAGTGGGGTTCCCAGACACTTGACACACGTTGTGCCGGTGAAGTGCTGCTCGTCTTTACTGATCTAGCGGTGGTGTTGCTTAGCCAGAGGGCAGCGGTCATGACTCTCCCAAGTGTTTCTGGATGAGTGAACCAGTAAAGTAGCAGTAATGTTGATAAATGACGTTTCCCCAGCATTTAAGTACAGACTGCTTTCTCACCACATTTTGGAGATTGGAGGGAGTTGAGTCAGTGACAGCCGGGCTGGACACGTTGCCAGGACAGGAGCCTCCTGTGTCCATGGCTTTGTTTGCTGCACGGTTCAAGAGGCTGTGGTTAAGTGAAGTCTGAACATACTACATGGGAAATCCAAGAAATAAACACGTGCTGAAAATCGCACGCTGTGCTGAGTTACGTGACAACATGCTCCACCTTCCTGGTCAAGACACGAATGGCCCTGTGCCCAGATATCCTGCTGTGTACACTGCGGCCGGCTAGTTGCTTGGCTCTCCGATCAGCTGTTACGAGGTGCTTGCATTCAGTTCGTCCTTATTCTGCTGAATTAGGTTCCAAGGGTGAGAGTAGCCATGGGGCAGTTTGGATATGCCCGAGGGAAGCTGTAAGGTGTTTCCCTGAAGTGGAAGGCTGCAAGTTTTCAGCCTCATGTGGAAAGGAAAAGTTCCTGTGCTGAAGTTGCTAAGATCACAGCTAAGTTACTGTTAATGTTGGACTATGTTGGATTTACAAATTAAACTTTATCTTCGCTGTGTATCTATGGGAAAATGTAGTGGACAGGGTTTACTACTGTCTGTGGCTTCAGGCATCCATACACTGGAGTCTGGAAGTTTCTTCACTGAGCTATAAGAGGGACTGTGTCAGTATGAGAGCTAAATGCGATACTTTTTGCAAAATACTTATGCAAAGTTTGACACAAATCTTGCATAAATATTAGCTATTATGATGTTCACTTTCACGGATTTTGTGTATAACATAACTTCATTGGGAATATTATTTTCTGGTAAGATGTGTGTGACAAAACTTTTCCAATTTTTAAATTTATTAGTTAATAGATGTTTGAGAAGGTTCTGAAAAGCATAGACAAGGGGAATTAATGTATTTTTATAATTTTTTACTAACCAGTTACCATTTTTCAAAGCTAATATTTTATGCATAATTTTGAATCATGTATATATATTTATAAATATATATTCTCCCATATTTTCTTTTTTCCTATTACTGAATATTCTGTACTGACTATGTGCCTGGTATCATCCTTGGTGTTAGGAAAACTGATAGAAGACAAAACCTCACTTTGCCTTTTAAAAAATTATTTCTGGGGCTGGGGATTTAGCTCGGTGGTTCCAGCATCTGCATTGCAAGCGCAAGGTCCCGAGTTCAATCCCTGGTACCACATGGCACATTGCAGGGTGTGGAGGGTGTGAGCCACCACTTCCATAAACCCAGCAATCAGTACCACATATCACAATACCGGGTGTGGTGGCTCAGGCCTGCAATCCCAGCACTTGAGAGGCAGAGGCAGGAGAATTGCTGTGAGTTCGAGGCTAACCTGGACTGTATAGTGAGCTCAGGGCCAGCTTGAACTACAAAGCAAGAGCTTGTCTCAAAACGAAAAAAAAATTTTTTTTGTTCTCTTATTGATCTTGAGTGTTCAGGTGTGATCTTGCAACAGAACGAAAATAAAATAGAACGAAAAACAGTTACACAGCTCTGTCTGATGATGGGAGGGGGGATGCCAGATATGACCGTTCAGTATGAGGTTAAAGTACAAGTAGAAGCTAGAATTCAGGACACCGTGAAATAACACCGCTCGTGTTTGACAGATGAGGAGACTGAGGGACAAGAGGGTCAGTGAGTTGCCAGTGGTTGTTCGGCCAGGAAGGAGTGGGCCAGTAATACAACCCAGGCGGTCAGACTGGAGACCCCTATTATTTTCTGACCCAGCTATTCTAAAGTTCCTTATAAATTGTGCTTGAAAGAGAACTAATTGTATTGTTAGGATAACTTCTTTAGGACATATGTTGAAGTTACCAAAACAACTGGCAAGTTAAAATGTGATATCCAAAGTAATTTTAAAATACAACCATTAACTGGCTCGCGGAAGCTAGGCGCAGAATTGGATGTGGAGTGTACTATTGATTTACATTTCCTGAGCAAGTTGGAATTGTGCCCTTTCATAGGACACTTGCTCCCTAGCCTCCAGCCAAAGTGCACAAACACTTAAGAGAAAGAATCTCTTTGAAGGGCCTGCTCTTGAACAAGCCAAGCAACACGAGACATTTATAAATGAAAGCCAGAGAATTTGATTTCCAGCAAGCTTCTCTTGACTGATAAAATATCGAATGCACCTTTTCTCTTGGCTGATCTGAAGTATCATTTTGAGCCAGAAAATAGCTCAGGCATCTTTGTTTTTCAGAGTCCTTGTTGACATGGTGTCAGCACATTTTAAGATACAGATCTGCTGGCTATTTTAATAAATATCACTGTGATCTTGGTTTTTTTAGTAGAGTAAAAGGATGCAAAGTGACATTTTCTTTCAGAGGCAATAAAATGAATCCTTCACTTGCTTTGTGTCCCCTTGCTAAGCATGTATAATTACAGAGTGGGACAGTTTTTCAAAATGATTGCATTTTGCACTTAGATTTAAAAAATGACTAATTTGTCTTTCAACTACATAGATATTTGGCTGACAACAGTTCAGAGTTAAGTCATAAGTTCCTTATAAATTGTGCTTGAAAGAGAAGTAATTGTATTAGGTTAGGATAACTTCTTTAGGACATATGTTGAAGTTACCAAAACGTTCACTGGAAAGTTAAAATGTGATACCCAAAGTAATTTTAAAATACAACCGTTAACTGACTCGCGGAAGTTAAGCGCAGAATTGGCTGTGGAGTGTACTATTGATTTACATTTATATATAGATTTATATTTATATATATAGATTTATATTTATATATAAAAATATTCTCAAGGAAGGGCATGGTTAAGGTTTTGTGATTGGTAGTAGACAATCTCTAGTGCATTTTCCCCAGAAGTGTCCTAGGGTTCCGTACCTTCCGGCTGCGGGGCCTTGCTGTGAGGCAGGGTGCTGCTGGCATTTAGGGGGCATCAGGGACACTCACAGGGGAAAAGGTAGCAAGATAAGGATGCAAGACTGTCTTGCAGGTCAAAATCTCAGAGAGGTGCAAGGCCATGTTGCCCCCCCCCCCCATTTCTCTCGCATGCCCGGAAAAGGCAGAGCTGCTCTGCACAGGCTCAGGATCCCCAGGGGGAAGCAAGGTTCTGTGGGGCCTGGACCGCGGGTTGGGAGGGGTTGTGCGCTAGCGGGAGCGTGAGAGCGGCTCTCCTTGGGGAGTGTTCCAGCCCCTCTTACGGTTTTACACACCGTGATGTCTTACGATTTCTCCAGGTCACCGCGCAGGATTGCACTTGGTGCTTTTGGAAAGCAGCTTTTACAGAGTTGCCCGGAGCCACGGGTTACCAAGAACCTGTTGGGGCGGCCGCCTCTGTGTGGAGAGGGGTCTGAGGTCCTCCTCTTGGACCTCTGCTGACCTCTCTGGCTAAGGGCGGAATAACAGGCGCCTGGGTGGGAGGGGTTGTGATAGTCTTTACAGTCTGTGTACAGTTTATTTGATCACGATGAAGCAGTGTAGTCTCTACTAAGATCTAATGTTCCTTTGAGCTTTTATAGACTGTGGGTGCTGAGGCAGCAGTTGTCTCACGGGAAAAGCCGGTGAGTGATTGACAGAGACAGTGGGTTTGGGTGATGTCACTGTTTGGGAATAGAGAAGTGACGTCGTGTGTTAAGGCCCAGACAAGAGACAGCTCTGCGCTTTCAAGGAGTGGAAAGGTTACACTGGAAGTTGTGTGAGAGCAGATGGTGGTATGGAGCCAAGGGAAACGGGGACTAAGATCACACAGGTTTTATTTGTTAGGTCGGTAATTTTGAGGTTTTTTTCCCCTCAAGCCAAAAGAGGCCATCAGCAGTTTAAGGTAGGGAGGTGCCATGATCTCTGCTAGAGCAGTGATGGCAAACCTTTGAGAGTTTTCCATGATACAAGCAGCTTGTGTGCCGTAGGTTCCCTGCCACTGTGCCAGCGGGACCAAGGAAGGACTGTGGGGCTCCAGGAGCAAGTGGTTGCGGTCCAGGGAAGATAAGACGCCATTGGGCTACAGCCATGGAGTTCATGTTGGGTAGAATGTTACGGATCAGAGCTGTGTTTACAGACAGAATTGACAGAGTTGGTGACTCGGTGTGTGGGGGCAGGGAGTGGTGATGAGAGCTAAGGAGGAGTCTCAGGGTCTGCGCATGAAAATTTAGAGGAAGAAGTGGCCATTCCCAGACCTGGGGACTGAGAGCAGAGCGGAGAGCGTGGATTTTGGTCATGGATGTGCTCAACTGGAGGTTCCTGTGAGGCGGACACTGGAGAGGAGTGCCCTGTGACGATAGAGGCAGCCTTTGTAAATGGAGAAGAGACAAGTTAATTCATAAATTGTGTTGGAATGGCTGGCTGACTATTCAGAGCTAAATTCTATCGGCCAGGAACAAAATGATCACTACTTCAGAGGACGCTCAGAAGAGCCGAACTGTGTGCAAAGTCGCATCGCAAGGTTGGAATCCACTTATACACATAAGATAGACCAATACAGGTTCAAGTTTTGATTGTTTTGTGTTTTAAGGGTACAGAGCTAAGCAACTGTAGGGACAAAGTCCAAACCTTGATCTTCTAATTTTCCTCCATGCAGGTGAACTGAACTGAATTCCAAATTAGCTGGGGAGGTTGTAAGAAGACATGTTCATACTTTTAAAGAAAAGGTCAACAAGAAATTTAGTTGTTAGAACATTAATTTTGTATTTGCTATGTGAAATTAATTAGGTGCTAAGGTATTTGTTAGGAAACAAAAATAGAATAGTCTACCCTTGGGCTGGAGATTTAGCTCAGTGGTTCCGGCGCCTGCCTTGCAAGCGCAAGGCCCTGAGTTCGATCCCGGGTAACCATATACAATGCTGGGTGTGGAGACTCACGCCCACCAGCCATCAGTATCACATACCACAGTGCCGGGCGTGGTGGCTCACGCCTGTCATCCCAGCACTCGGGAGGCAGAGGCAGGAGGATTGCTGAGTTCGAGGCTTGCCTGGCTCCATACATAGTGAGCTCAGAGCCAGCCTGAACTACAAAGCGAGACCCTGTCTCAAAAAAAAAAAAAAAAAAGAATAGTCTACCCTCAAGAAGCTTATAATCCACTAGGACACAAGCTTCTAATCTCAAGCAAATAATGTCATAGGATATGAAAAATTTTCTACATGATCTTGGGTCTCCTATTGAAGTCTTTTAGAAATGAGGAGACTAGGAAAAACATCAGAGAATGGAGATAGGAAACAGCTCTAACTTCCAAAAGAGGAGCAAGAGGTAGTTTCTGATCATGAAAATAAAACATCAAACGAGTTATTAAATAGATTTTTAAATGAAGAACTGTCAGTGGTTCACTATGAGTAAGTCATACCAGAGAGAAACTGCTGTGTGTGCTGAACGTGCTCAGGGTTAGCTCATCTCTTGATTTCTTCAAAGCACTGGACGCCATCTCTTCTCACGTCCTGCTGGGCGAGACGGCAGGTTTTCAAAGCGGACACCGTGAGCGCGCTGGGCCTGAGCTGCCCCGTGTGTCCCACGGGGGGGGGGGAGCCTAGCCAGCCGGCCGCTCCGCACCCTCTTCCCTAGAGCAGGGCTCCTGTCACTCGTCGGAACCCCTTTGCGTTCTGTTTGACAGAGTCCTCTTCCGCCAAAGGGGAAGCAATTGAAAACCCTTGCACTAGACTGAGGCAGATTGTTGGCTCCTCGAACAGCTACGACCTCATTGTTTTGATCCATTGATGAATATTCCTCCTAGAAAACCTGCTAGGAACAATGCTTTTGACTTTATTATCATGTTCAGTACTTCCACTCCCCCAATATCTGCTTTAGAACTTTATTTTTTTTTCTGTTTAGAACTTTAAACGCTGATGGTTTCATGACTTTATATGAAAGGCTTAGTAGTTTTTGGATGACACTTGTAGAAGTTGAATGAAAAAATCAAGAATCAGCTTTTACTCTTAAAAAGATGGAATCTAGAGGGATAAATGTCTAAATCTGTACTTTAAGATTTTTTTTTTTTTTTGCTTTTTGAGACAGGGTCTCGCGTTGTAGTTCAGGCTGGCCCTGAGCTCACAATGGTGCCCAGGCAAGCCGCCGCGAACTCAGCAATCCTCCTGCCTCTGCCTCCCGAGTGCTGGGATGACAGGCGTGAGCCACCATGTCCGGCATTGTGGTATGTGGTGTTGATTGTTGGTGGGCGTGTCTCCATGCCCAGCATTATATGTGGTCACCGGGGATCGAACTCAGACCTTGCGCTTGCGAGGCAGATGCCGGAACCACTGAGCTAACCCTCCGGCCCGGTACTTTAAGATTTTAAGCTAAGCAAAATCAAATTGTGTATCTTTCAGGGGAAGAGACACATGGAAAAATACTTAAGGATTTTAATTGATTTTAATCTTGATATTGTCCAATGTGGTGGAGTGCTGGTATCAAAGAAACAAAAACTTAGCCTATATAGACAGAATATAGCTTCTCAGCCTGAACGTTGTTTCCACAAAGAAACCTTCGAGAATTTCCTTCCTGAATGCGTCGGGCAAATTTTCCACCACCCGTATTGCTAGACACTTGGTGCTTTCTTGCTAAGAGTACTCCCCACACGTTCTCATGGTTTGCTGTGACTTGATCTTCAGCTGGACTCTCCTAGGTCTGATGGATTCATCCTCTGTCTCTCTGGCCTGACCAAATGCCTGGCACAAAACAGAAATCCAGGAAACCTGTTTAAAAATTTGTTTTAATTGAGAAAAGGGTCTCACTGTGTAAGGGTAGTCCTGAACTTGCAGTGACCCTCCTGCCTCAGCTTCCCTTGTGCTGGGACTGTGAGCATACTCCACCATGCTTGGCCTCCAGCAAACTTTTTTTTTTTTAAACAAAAGAGTATAATGTTCAGTGTGTGACAGAAGAAGATGCCTATAGTATCATGTACATGAGAAGGTGGTTGGTGTTAAAACATTTCTCGGGAAGAATTTGGGATACTAGATCTGAATAGCCTAGAGAAGTGAATGTGTTAAGGGTCACAAATACCAGAAATGAGTAGCACCTTGGGTGTTGATGCAGACAACAGCACAACACAACAGAGATGAGGAGACAGGAGAAGGTGAGTGTCTGGGGAAACGAGAGCAGACTCCAGGTTGGGAGGAGGCAGAACTTCAAGGTCCCGCAGTGGGAGAGCATGTCTTGCGATTTGACTCGGAGCTGGGTGACCAGCATCGTGACAGCTGAGCCGACTGTAGGTGGTTGAGGTGTTTCGGGCTGGTGTCTGCGTTCTCAGGCTCTGACGGTTTCATGACTTTATATTCACCTTTCAGAGAGAAACAGGAGTAGTCATCTTCTGAAGACACAGGGTAGGGCAGAGGCCACGGGGAGGCCCGGCTCACTCGTTCTCAAGGTCCTTGGGGTTTGTGCTGTAGGTGAAGGTTGCGTGTTGCCACTTGCACCTTCTGATGATCTGTGTTCACTCTGTAGCTAATTGTTAAGTCTGCAGTTTTGTTTGCCATCTGGCAGTGCTGGATTTCAAACCGAGGGCCTTGGACATGCTAGACAGGTGGTGTAGCACTGAGCTACCCCAGCTCCTAAGTTTACACTTTGAGCAATAGATCTACTTGTGTTGTAGATTTTTCTGCTTATTTTATTTTATGTTGTTTTATTTTATTTTGAGACACAGTCTTGCTTTGTAGTTCACCCTGGTCTAGAACTTACTAAGTAGCCCAGGCTGGCCTTGAACTCATGGCAGTCCTCCTGCCTCAGCTCCCAAGTGCTGGGATTACAGGTGTGCTTTCTGCTTATTGTAAGGAGTTTTTTTTTTTTCTTCAATACTTTTGATTTGAACAGTAGTTTCTCTCTAGCATCTTGTGGTACTGAGGATTGAACTCGAGGAATAATGGGCTACATCTCTTCCTTTTTAAAAATTTTTATTTTGAGACTAAGCCTCATTGAGTTACACAGGCTGATTTTGGGCTTGCAAGCCTTCTGCCTCATCTTGCTGAAAAGCTGGGATTATAGGCATGCAGCACCTTATCTGGCTCTTTTTTCTTCCCAGTGCTGGAAATTGAACTCAGGACCTCATGCTGGCTAGGAAGGTGTGGTATGACTGAGATACATCCTTGGTCCCAGCTTCTTTTTTTTTATTGACATATAATCATTGTACATATTTATGAGGTACGGTGTGATGTTTGATCCATGCACTGTTTTAAATGGACCTTGGGGCTAGGTTATTTTACCTACTCTGCTTAATTCTGTTACTCAAACAGCACTGTAGAAATGCCCAGGTCACCTCTACATACCGTTTCCGGGCCGTGGCGGACATTTGCAGGGACGCAGTAGCCAGGCAGACACCACGGTTTACAGGTGATGGGTGCAGACTTCCAGGGCTGGCTTTGGGGGTGGGTGTGGGGCAGAAGATTGTGTTTCTGCAGATTTTAACACACCTAGCATTTGCCGAGCACTGTGAACAGGGGTCAGACAAGCACGGAGACGTAGAAGTAATTGTGCTGGTTAATGTAGCTAAAGTGAGAAGATAACAGATCAAAGGAGAAAATCATAAATACTGAAGTGAAAGTTCTGGAACCTCCAAACAGGTTCTGAGGCCTGCCAGGCCATGGGGCCCAGCTAGAGCCATAGCTCCCAGCCTGCTAGCTCTTAGCAAAAGGGCTGTGTGATGTCCACGGGTCAACTCTTAAGACTCATCCGAGGTGTGTGAACAGAGTGCTTTTAAAATGCCGCTGCCAGACCCTGTGCTAGGCTGGTTAACTCAGAGCGTCCGAGAGCGAGGTCTGCGGAGCGATGGTTTCTAAGCTCAGTGGGTGATTGAAATGTGTGTGTAGCCTGAGAAGGGTCAGCAGTGGGGCCTGGTGCTGGGGGGACGGAAGGGCTGGGTGAGGAACCGTGCAAGGGCCACATAGAGACTCCGTGCCTTCGAACCAGGACCGAGCGCTGTGGTCTTTGTGAGGGGGGGTCAAATCCAGAGCCAGTCAGGCCGGCGGTACAGTTCAGGGGAGAAGGTAGCGATAGAGATGGCGTGTGAGGTACTTAGTCTGGCCTTTTCCTTCTTCCCTGTTGCAAAGTGGTTAATATCAACGGCAGATTTTTTTGTATGGATGAATTTTAGACACTACTTCCATTTTCCCCTTTGTTATTAGCACACACCTGCAGTACATAATGACTATGCGCATCGTGGAGAGCTGACACATGGACATCGCACGGCCCTCTTGCTCCCCTCTGCCTCACCTTCCTTCATCCCTTGGTCCTCCTCCCCTTTGCAAAAAGACCTATCTCCCTGTTTCCTACTGTCTTTTTTAAAAAAATGTTGCTCTTATTGATTAATGTTCTGGATTTCTCATATATGAGAGAAGCCATGCAGTATTTAAGCTTGTGTAGCCACAACTGTTCACAGCACCTTGAAGATGGCCCAGCCTGGCCGTGCCGCTGGGGGCCGGCTCTGTGCGGGGGGTGCACCGCAGAAGTCTGAGAGGCTGGTGCACGGGTGACCAGGCCGCTGGTGACCAGGCTCTTCTTCTGTCTCAGCATGACTTCTCCGTTCGCACTGGTGGTTGTTAAAAGTCCCATGCAAAGGACGCAATAGACTTGGAACCATAAGTCATATTTTTACTTGGGTTGATGGGATTTTGGGGAAAACCAAAGCTTTTTACAAGCTCATGCTGGAGTCCTGTGCCACCAGTTGGAGCGGAAGTGATTTACTCGGAAGGGTCTCTGTGTCTTATTCCGTGACTCTGAATTGCTTTTTACTCCCTAGTGCACCAACAGTGAGATCACGCACTTGGAAGGCACTCACTTCTCCACTGCAGCCTCCTGCGGGGAAGGAGGAGCAGACAGTCTGCAGGCCGAGGGCTCCGTCAGTAGTGAATAGCCCTGTCCTTAGGCACTAGAGACAGCTGTGACGTGGAACTGGGGTTCATTTCTTTTCCTTTGGCATTGCTGTGCTTCCGGTCGGTAAAAGTATGTTTGATTATACATGCAAGAAATTACTTTTAGCAGAATAAAATGAATGTTAATAAGTATTGAGTTCTTAGACATCTTCATGACAGATTTAGCAATAGAAGACAGTGGATAATCCTGAAGATTCAACCTGGTTTCTGTCTGGGGGTTATTCTAGCATTGTCTTCCTTTGAGAAAAGTGACTGACTTTGTGTTTAAATTACAGATTTCCACGCTGGGCGTGGTGTTGCACACCTGTAATCTCAGCACTCTAGTGGCTGAGGCAGGAGGATTCCTGCGAGGGCCAGGCCAGCCTCAACTACATACAAGACCCTATTTCACCCCCCACCGCAGAGTTCAGGTTTCTAACCCTGCATGATTATAAGAAACTAAAAACTTTGTCACAAAATAGCCCTCTGTAGACAGTAGCCTTTCAAAAGTCTTTATCAGTACCCACGCTTCAGATGTTTATATGTCAGAGTTGAATAGAATAAGAAGGCTCCCCCAACAATCTTGTCAGATACAGTAGTACTTTTCATTTGTGTTGTGTTGGGCTATTTGGGTAAACCTTGGGGAGGAATTAATCGTGAGTGGTGATCTGGTATATTCTACACTTGATCTTAGCCAAAAGGCCGAGAAGCGATGATCTGGTATATTCTAATATATTAGGTCAGTAGTTTGGTTCTTGATCAGACCAACAGTGTATTTTTATTTATTTAAATTGTTCAGTTTATGTTAAAAAGATAACAAACCAAAATTTAAAAAACTGGGAAGTTTTTTTACATATCTTTCATCATTTTGTAGCTTAACTCAGTAGCTGCTTATTTCCCTGTATCTTCTATTCGTACAAAATATCTTTTTTTTTTTTTTTTTTTTGAGACAGGGTCTCGCTTTGTAGTTCAGGCTGGCCCTGAGCTCATTATGTAGCCCAGGCAAGCCATGAACTCAGCAATCCTCCTGTTTCTGCCTCCCGAGTGCTGGGATTACAGGCGTGAGCCACCATGCCTGGCACTGTGGTATGTGGCATTGATTGCTGGTGGGCGTGAGTCACCACGCCCAGCATTGTATATGGTTACCAGGATCGAACTCAGGGCCTTGCGCTTGCGAGGCAGGCGCTGGAACCACTGAGCTAAATCTCTGGCCCCAAAATATCATTTTTGATGTGCGCATCTGCTTGTATTCTATTTTCAAAAGTAAGCTCTAAATATTTTCTGTTGAAATATTTTTGAGATTTTTCTCCTTAACAGCTGTATATTATTTAATTAAATTATTTCAAGTTGTTCTTATCTTTTGCATTCTAGATAAGTCAGACATCTCCATGAATTACTTCTGAGAGATTATTTCTTTGACATAAGCTCATTGGAGTGAAATTCCTGGGAGAAAGTTAATGAAAGTTAACGAACTGTCGCTGGAGCTGGCCAGGACTTTCTAAAACAGATGTGCAAATTTATCAAGGGCCCACTGAGACTCGGGTACCAGCCTCCCTGAAGGATTTAAAAACGTAGTTTCGCACTGTGTTTGGTGTAACTGGTTTTATAAGGCTGCTCTATTTTGTAAAACCATTTCTCTTTCTACTTTTCCTCGTTATATTTTTTTCTGCGATTTATCACAACCCTGTATTTTTTCTATTGAATCTCAAAGTTTTAAAAAAATCGAATCACTCTATTTATTTCACAATTTTGTCTCTGAGGGTGTGTGAGGCAAAGATCTCCCCTGGAGTCTTCGGGCTTTCTGGGCCTGGATGCTCTGGCCTGGGCCTCCTCCTCACACCAGTCCCGGCCCTACCGCAGGCACCTGCTGCGCTCTGTGGCCCCGCAGCCTGGGGCTCACAGCATCCTAACCCTGCAGCGACTTCGCTCTCCCCGCTGTGCGGCCCAGTCCAGCCCAGCTCGGCATGCCCACTCCTGTCTATTGGCCTTTCTCGGCCCAGATGGATGCCACCCTCTCTTCATCCCCTCCATGTCTTGCCAGTCTGGGCTCAGGCCCAGGGGCTCAGTTAGCTCCCATCTCATGATAGCATGAGCCGCAGTGCTTCCTTCCTGAGGCTCTTTTTTTTTTTTTCCTTTGAGACAGGGTCTCGCTTTGTAGTTCAGGCTGGCTCTGAGCTCACTGTCCACCCTAGGCAAACCTGGAACTCAGCAATCCTCCTACCTCTGCCTCCCGAGTGCTGGGATGACAGGTGTGAGCCACCGTGTCCTGCACTGTGGTGTGTGGAACTGATGCTGGTGGGCGTGAGTCACCACGCCCGGTATTGTTGTGTGTGGTTACTGGGGTCAAACCAGGGACCTTGTGCTTGCGAGGCAGGTGCTGGAACCACTGAGCTAAATCTCCACCCTCCTCAGGCTCTTGTGTACAGATTCTTCCCTGTCTTCTACCTCGTCTCTTTGCAGGCTGCTTCTACTCACCATTCACATCTGTCCTGTTGTTTAAACTCCATCGCCTGCTGCCGTGTCTCTGTCTCCCTCCTCTCAGGCGCTTTCTCCAGAGGCAGCGAGTCACATGCTCGCCTTACTTCCCGTTTACCCCTTGGGCAGCCAGGTTCAGCTCCCCCTCTCCATCCCCAGATGCTCACACAGTATCCAGAATTGCTCTTGAAAAGCCAAAGTAACAGTGATTAAGAACCTTCATTTGTTTTTCTTCTAATATTTTACATTGGCCATTTGGATGTGGGCAGTTCCCCTCTGAACAGAGACCTGAAGAAGCCCCTCTTCCCCAGGGCGATGCTACCTCAGTGGGATTTGCTGAGCGATGAAAGGACAGGCTCTCTGCCCTGGAGGCTGCGCCCGCCATGTTCAGCATTCCAGGGCTCGCTGGCCTGAGGAGGCCTCGGCCCCTTGCTGTCTCAGGTGATCTCCAGCGGTCGGGCCGAGCAGTGCTAACCCGCACAGGCTGTGCTTCATGGCCACGCTGTCCTGCGCGCCTCTCAGGTACTAGCTGCTCACAGGGTTCCCACCCGTGGGCACATTCAGGCAGAAAAAGCGCCTTGCCCCGGGACACAGCGAGTAAACGGTACAGCTTGGACTTGATCCCGAGGCCTCCAGGAGAGGCCGGGAGACTGCTGACCCTTTTACGTCTCAGCCCCTCCTTCCCGGCCTCTCTATTTCAGGTTCTCAGTACTGACGTTTCCAGATTGCATCCCCTGGCCTCTGGAGTCATCTCATGCTGCGCACTTGAGCAGAGCTACCTTCCATCTGAGCCTTCCCTTGAGTCCTGGGTGTTTTCTAAGCATTCACGTTGGTGTCCTGTAGCCTGCTCAGACTTAGCGCATGTCACAACAGAAACCATCAAAGCAGCATCTCTCGTGGCCTTTCTTAGTGTGCGGCACCGTCATTCATTCCTCTGGTCGAGCTGGATGCCAAGACCTGCCATGGGCTGTCTCCTGCCTGGCCTGCCAGCCATCTCCTGCCTGGGCCCTGTCTTCTTCCTTCCGGTCTCTTTCCTGTCAGCACCGACCACGCTGGCATCTCATGACTTCACAGACACATCTTACTCATTCTGACCTCCAGGCCCACAGGTCTGTGTCTCAGCTGCTTCTTCTGCCTTGGATTATTCTCCTTCGGATCTTCGCGTTGCTGGGTTCTTTTGGAGGTGCAAGACTCTATGTAAATATCGCCTCCTCAGAGAGGTTTTCCCTGAGTCCAGTGTAGCCCAGTCACCCTCTTTATTTATCTGCATGGTACTTAACAGTGGTTGATGTTTTCTTACTGATTGATTGAGTCGTAATCATGCCATGTGAGGTCAACTCCAAGAGGGTTTGTTCTGTTCGACTCATATCCCAAGCACCCAGAGCTTTGTCTTGCAAATATAATCAAGACAGTAAGGATAAAAGCAGACATTTGTGGAGGATTTACAATATACTTGGACAAATAATGTCAGATGTATATCCTAGTATATAATGTAATCATTACCCTTCTGATAATATTATTATCAATATTATTTATGTATACATGATATTACACAGGACATGTGTAGGACATATATAATACATGATATGAAATACTTATCATAAAATAAATATAAGCCTGCTACAAAATATCTGTTTTGTAGTTCAGGCTGGCCCTGAGTTCACTATGTAGCCCAGGCAAGCCTTGAACTCAGCAATCCTCCTGCCTCTGCCTCCCGAGTGCTGCGATGACAGGCATGAGCCACTACGCCCAACATTGTGGGGTGTGGTACTGATTGCTGGTGGGTGTGAGTCACCACGCCCGATATTATGTCATTGTATGTGGTTACCAGGATCGAAGCAGGGACCTTGTGCATGGAGCCGCTGAGCTAAATCTCCAGCCCCCTGTGTATTTTTTATGATGAGGTACATTGTAGCTGAAGAGCTTGGAGAGCCTAGAGGTTTCGATAACTTACCCTACAACTACTACCAGGCACTGCTTAAAGCCACTTTCATAGTCAACCTTTTTTTTTTTCTTTTAAAGGTGGAAGAGGATAAGTTTTGGCAAGTCCTGAATGGGCTGCTTTGTATTTAGTTTTTTGCTAATCCCTAGAAGTATAGTCTTCCACATCATTGGTAAGAGAAGTCTCATTACAGTTCACACTATGTGGTCTAACCTTGGATATTCCTTGTGAGAATTCAAAGGCCCAGGTGATTGTGACTTTTTTTAAAATTTGAATTTTTATTAGTACATTATATATACACATCATGATCACACACAATATTGAGCATTTGTACCAACATACGACACGATTTCTCATTTTTTCCCATTGCTCCACCCACCCTAAAACACCCCACCCCTATTTACATAAGCTTTGTTTCCCATGACTTTTTTTTCTATTATGAAGAATTTTAAAATTCAGAAAAGTAATATGAGTAGCTTATGGCCACCTAGTTTTATCATTTGGACATATTTGCATGCATGTGTATGTGTGTAATGTTTTTTTTTTTTTTTTTTTTGAGACAGGGTCTCGCTTTGTAGTTCAGGCTGGCCCTGAGCTCACTATGGAGCCCAGGCAAGCCGCCGCGAACTCAGCAATCCTCCTGTCTCTGCCTCCCGAGTGCTGGGATGACAGGCGTGAGCCACCACGCCCGGCACTGTGGTATGTGGTATTGATGGCCGGTGGGCATGAGTCTCCATGCCCAGCATTCTGTGTGGTTTCCAGGGATCAAACTCAGGACCTTGCGCTTGCGAGGCGGGCGCCGGAACCGCTGAGCTAATCCTGTGGCCCCCTGTGTGTAGTGTTCTAAAGTACATCACAGGCATCATGATATTGAACCTCCAGACCCTTTAATAGGGCACCGGGAGGCCAGGGTGTCTCCCTGCTGGGGGCGGCCTCCAGGCCCACAGGGCGGCCTCCACCTTGGTGTGTACCCTCTTGTGTAATCCCCTCCTTCAGCATAGGCTGAGCTTGTGGTTTCCAGCAGTGGGCGAGCCCTTCTAAGGTTCAGTTGCAAAGAGGCCGCAGCTGCATCCCAGGCCTCCCCTCTGTGCTGCTGCTCTCTCACTCGTGCCCCTGGCAAGCTGGCTCTGTGGAGCAGCTCAGGCAGCAAAGGGCAGGCAGCTCTGGCCCAGAGCTGGCGAGGACCGGAGGGGTGCTAACAGTCCTGAGAGTGATTCTGGTGGTGGATCCTCCTTCGGTCAGCCCTTGAGATAACTGCAACCACGCTATTAGTTAGCCGTCTGATGTTATAACAAACACCTAAGATAATCAGCTTATAAAGAGAAAAAGTTTTTTTTTTTTTTTTGAGACAGGGTCTCACTTTGTAGTTCAGGCTGGCTCTGAGCTCACTGTGTAGGCTAGCCTCAAATTTATAGCAATGTTCCTGCCTCTGCCTCCCAAGCACTGGGATGACAGGCAAGAGCCACTGTGCCCAACATTGTGCTATGTGGTATCAGGAATCGAACTCGGGTCCTTGTGCTTACAAGGCAAATGCCAGAACCACTGAGCTAAATCCCCAGCCCGAGAAAAAGTTTATTTTTGACTCACAGTTTTGGAAGTCCCAGTGCATGGTCATGTAAACCATTGTCTTTAGGCCTCTACTGGGGGTGCCGGATGGCAGTGGTGAGGGGTGTCAGAGAGCAAAACAGTGCCTCTTGTGTTCAAGGGGAGAGAGAGAGAGAGCGGGAGGCGGAGACAGAGGAGAGAGAGAGCGGGAGGTGGAGAGAGAGGAGAGAGAGAGCGGGACAGGGACAGGGAGAGGGAGAGGAGAGAGAAAATGAATATGAAAGAGAAAGGAAGGAGGGAAGGCCAGTCCCACTGTCTCCTTTAAGCGCAGAGCTTCAGGGCCTTAAACACTTTGCGTAGAACCTCAGTCTCAAAGATTTCATCACCTCCCAGGAGGCTGTCTGGGCACCAGTGCTTTAGTTAACACACGGGCCTTGGGAAGACACTTCAGATCCAAACTACAGCTCTTGACTGAGATCTTGACTACAGACTGTGAGAGACTCTGGTCCAGAAGCCCCAGTTAAGGCTGCCTGGATCCCTGACCCACAGAAAATGTGAGATGGTAAATGTTTATTACTGCAAGCTACAATTTGGGGATACTTTGTTTTGTAGCTATAATAACAAATACAACAACATAGCCTGATTCTGTGGGTCTCGGGAGGTGCTTCTTTGAGGTGCTGCTGAGCTCAGAGAGTGAAACTGCTGTTTTCAACAGAGGGAAGGGAGAGGGTTTGTCCTGGCGTGGTGGATGGTAGGTGCCAGGTCTCCATATTTTCAGCTTATTTATATAAAAGGTTTGGCATCTTTTAGAAACAGAATCTTATCTTTCAGTCTCTTGAGAGGCTATTGTTATTACCCATTCTGATTCTAGCTGGCAGAGTCTCCTCTTGGCTGGAAAGAGACTAAGACCAATTCCAAGATTACAGAGTGGGGCACAGGAGGTGTCTGTGATATGTGAGAAGGTTTTGTGCACTGGGGAAGGAGTGGCATCTTAACCATTTGATGGTCAGGGTATATGGAGAAGAGCATTTGAGAAGGGAACAATAAGGTCTTCCACAGAGTAGGGAACATCCATCCCTGGGCTTGAAAGGAGGTATCATGTGAGATTTTGATGTCCTGTCCAGCATACTCACAGGTATTATTGAGAAGATAGAAGATTCCCATGTTTAACATGAGGTCGAGAGTTGGATTTTCTCCTCAGGAACTTGTGCCTATGGCGTTAGACTGAGTGAGAGCCTCTGCTCTGGGCGGCCCTTAAACCATTCTGATGTCTAAAGGGAAAAACAAAAAGTAAAATGGTATTGGTGATTGTTTGAATGTTCGAAACTGATTGAAGGTCCCGGCTTTCAACTAAGGTCGTGTGGTTTGGATCTTGAGTACACCCCAAGAGGACATGTTGGAGGCTAGGTCCCCAGATGGCACTACTAGGAAGGTGGGGCTTGCTGGCGGAAGTCCAGCCAGACACGGGGGTGCCACTGAAGGCTCAGGCCTTCTCTAATTTCTTATTTGCTTCCCAGCGCTGATGAGGTGAGCAGCTTTGCTCTGCTTCCACACTGCCAGACGGGCCTTGCCAAGGCTCACAGGGATGGGCTCGAGCAACCAGGTATTGAATCTTCTGAAGCCCATAAGCCAAAATAAAATTTTCCTCCCCTTAAGCTGATTTTCTCAGATATCTTGTCACAGTAACAGAAAACTGAATAACAGAAATGGTGAAATCCAGGATCCACAAAATGAAGAAAAGTCCCTCAGGAATGTGGAGTCCACTTGCAATGCTGGACTCCTTTGGTCCTGATGACCAAACGCAAAACTTCTCACTAGAATCTACTATGACTCAGCTTTCTTTAAAAAAAGGATAAATTCCTTGTAGAAGGATTTGAACGTATGAGCTTGCTATTTCGTGTTATTTTATCAACCACAATTTGGGTGCTATCAGGTACGCTTTAAGAGAGGAGATAGGAGAGCTGTAGCCTTTGGTTGCTCAGCACAGGCATCCGAGGTGGAGTCGGAACGAAAGCCTGATCCTGTCCTGGAATGTATTGTTAGTTCAGGGCTTTGTATTCTTAGCTTGAGAAATGATTTGGGAAACTGACCGAGGAGAGAAATCTGACTCATCCAACTTTTATCGAATCTCACCATCTCAGTCAAGTGTAGAGTGTGACTCAGAAGCAATTTCGAGAAGAGAGAAACAGGAAGACTGATCATCAGTGAGTCTGTGGCCCTGACCCCTTTGTTAGGATATTAGCTATAGGTCTTCAAGACTTCCAGGAGCTGCTGCTCAGTGGTGTTAAATTATGACAGGAGAGCGGGCATTTGCCTTCTCCTAAGGAAAACTTTGCTGATCTAGATTTGCCACCAGTCAAGTTTTCTACATGGCTACAAGCCCTCCATCCAGCTTTCCCCAAATACATCACTAGATGCTGTGAGTATGTGGAGATCAGCAGATGTTCAGACACACTGTTAACAGGACTGAAATGCAGAGGAGCAGGTGCAAAATATTCTTTAGGAGGATGGAATTTGTGTGCTTCCTGGTGGGACACATAGGAAGTTTTACGAGCTGGGCTATCAGCCAGGGGAAGAAGATGGGGAGGAAGCAACAGGGTGGTTGGTATTGGTGGTCACTGGGGAAGGTCTCAAGATCATAAAAGCTGGAAGAAGTGCTTTCTAGAATGAGATTGGAGAAGCATTAAATGTAGGGGCCCCTTCTGTCTTACTCCTGCCGGCACCTGTATCTTTTCCCAGATTGTGAGCCAAGTGATTCAACTAGTAAACACCAGAAACTGGTTCAAGTTGATGAAGTTGATGAAGATAATTGTGAGATTGACCCACAAGGACAGTTATTAGCCACAAATGGAAGATAGTGAGTCCCCAGAGTTGAAAGAAATGATTTTGGAGGATTCTGGGAATGTTAACAAGAGCTCTTTATAGGAAGTGACCTTTCGTGTATTTTATTTCTGACAAAGAGAGGCCTTATAAGGAACATACGATTATACTTTTCCTACAGCTTTGCTCTGTGGGTGATTAACCTATAGAAAAACAGCCTAAAGGGTGTGTTTTCTAACAGTTGACTCCTAAGATTTTGGTCACCTCCTGCGCTTTTCTTAAGGAAAGCACTCAAAACCTTTTATCAATTTTCCTTCAGTTTCCAGTTAATTAAAGGCCAGAGAGGGACAGTTAGAAGAATGAGTGCATCTAAACTGACTGTACTAAAGTTATCTACTTGTAAATCCTGTCAGTGCTCAAGGGGAGCACTATGTAGTGAAAAACACAATTGCTCTTTATTAGACTGATAAAAATGAAGTTTTGAACATTGGTTAACTTCTTTTTGATTTATCCTCAAAACTATATTTTATACCTCAGCCAGTCTTTTCTTCACCTAACAGCATTAGAAAATTTTGGTAGATTGCAGAGACGGAGCTGAGAGCAGCCTGTGAGAACCTGGAAAAGAATTGGTGAGGGAGGAAGGAGCTGCTGTTCAGAGGTTCATCCCTGTAGCTTCTCATGCTCTGAAAACAAAATTGAGAAAATAACCCCCCAAAACCCCCTAACTTTCCTCCCAGTATCCAAAAGTGATTCAAGTTAAGACAGATGATACAGTTTTCCTTAACAGTGTGCTAGTTGAGATTAGAAATAGATGCTATAGTAGAAGAAATATGGCCATAAATTCTTCGTGTAAGTCTGTAGAAAAGAACTCGGAAGCTCTAAAGAGACATATTTTGTCTCATAAGAAAGAGCTATCTAACCACAGAATAGTCTGCCCTGCCCAAGAAATTACAGTGGGATTCCCCACTGAGTCAGGAATGTCTGGTAGGGAAGCTGAAGAAGATACTTTCATATTAGTAGAGAGGGTGAAGGGTTCTATCTGGAAACAGCTACTTGCTTTGATTATTGGTTATGAACATAGGTAATTCCTTATGTTATAATGAATGTCACCTTAATAGTTTGCAAAATACCTGCATATTATACCTTTTAATCTTTATGATATAGCTCTTTATTCTAGTAAAAGATGGACTAGAGGTAAAAAAAAGAGTTTATTTGCCCTCAAGGGGCTTTAAAATTATTTGGGGAAGTAGGACACACATATAAATAAAGCTATAAGATGGGATGTGTGAATTACCTAAAGAGTAATCTAGACTAGTGGTTCTCGAAGTGTGGACCCTGGAACAGCAGTATCACCATCTCCCGAGACCTTATTAGAAATGCAGATTCTTAGTTTTCACTCCATAGCTACGGAATCAATCAGAAGCTGGGGTTGTTAATCAGTGTTTTTGTCTCTTGGTTTTGCTAGAGTCTGATGCATACACGCCAATCACAATCTACCACTCACCTACATCCTCAGAGTTCTATCAGTGTTTTAAAAAGGATTTTCAGGTGATTGTGACACATGCTATAGTTTTAACAGCACTACTGTAGTCTAGTTTAATGCTTCTGAAACTTTAACATGCACAAAAATCATCTGAAACACTACTGATCAAAGTGGGATCTAAGAACAGCAGCTCTTTAGGGGATTTCTATGCCCTTAAAGTTTGAGAATCATTGACCAAAATTAAATACGGATTCTTTGGCAGGCGGCAGGCAAACAACACAGGGTTCTGAGTGCTTCCATGGCTGTGCTGTGTATCACCTCACCCTCTAATGAGACTTGAAGGGCCATGTGGCTCTTACCCCCTCCACTTCCCTCTGCTCTCCTGCCCACCAAACTCAGTTTGCCTCAGCTCTGCAACTTGTCCTTTGGTTTGCTTGGAGCCTTTAACATTGGATTCTGGCCATTCTTTCCAGGCTCAGTGTTGATGTAATTCTTCTGGACAACCGTGTGGCTTGTTCTTCGTGGTCACCCTTCCTCCCTCACCTCTTATCCATCACCTCACCTCGCGCTCAGCCCTTTGTTGCTGCCCGTGGAGAAGTGGAAGACAGTGTGGTAGGGGCAGAGGTTGGGCTTAGAGGTCAGGATCAGCAGCTTTGGGTCAGTGGACTCACTAGAGCTTATATCCAGTGATGAATGATAAAATCCAGTCACTGTGATAGTTTTACTTAAAAGTGTGCTAGTTGAGATTAAAAGTATGCTAGTTTGAGTCTGGAGTACAAAGCAAATACCCTTCGTGGTACTTTGTGCTACTTATGATGCAGGGCCCTTTGTGCTACTTAGGATTCAGTGTTCCCTATTCAGCTTTTAGTCATCCCTGGATGCCCAGTGGTCTCTGGATCTATAATGTATCCTTTCTCGTGGGGAGGACCTGCTTAAAAACTATTGAATAGGGGCCAGAGGGTTAGCTCAGAGGTTCTGGCGCCTGCCTCGCAAGCGCAAGGTCCTGAGTTTGATCCCTGGAAACTACATACAATGCTGGGTGTGGAGACTCACGCCTGTCATTTCAGCACTTGGGAGGCAGAGGCAGGAGGATTGCTGAGTTCGAGGCTTGCCTGGGCTACATAGTGAGCTCAGAGCCAGCCTGAACTACAAAGCGAGACCCTGTCCCAAAAAAATAAAACAACCCCCCAAAACAAATAAACAAACAAAAAACTATTGAGTATAGGTCATAGTAGATTTTAGAAGTGCCTATGACTAGCTGTCCTCTCTTAACCTCTCAGGAAAGCCAGCTTGTGCCACTCTTGCCCTGAGTCCTCTTCCTTCAGATCCACATGGCACTTCTCTTCTGACTGCTTGGTCATTGTCCTGGTATTTTCTCATGGTCTTTCCTCCCTAATAACCACCTGAGGAGGTTTTCAAGTACAGTGGACCCCTGGAATCACCATACAGTTATTGGATGTGAGCTGCCCATGGCGGGTATTTGGAGCACGTTTCCAGGAGTGTGATGTGCCCTGCACCAACTCACTGCTCAAGGCTTTCATATCTTTGACCTTCATTTGCCCTCACCAATGGCTTGGAGCTTACACTTCCAACCTGGAGTCTGACGGGGAGTTCCAGGTGCTCAACTGTCTCCCAGCTGCCCCTGTCCACCCCCACAGAAGCTGCCAGTCATTCATCTGCCAGCACTGAAGCTTGAGGTGCCCCAACTTGTGTACCTGCTTCTTCAGAAATGCCCCTAGTATTTTTTTTTTTTTTTTTTTTTGAGACAGGGTCTCGCTTTGTAGTTCAGGCTGGCCCTGAGCTTACTATGGAGCCCAGGCAAGCCTTGAACTCAGCAATCCTCCTGTCTCTGCCTCCCGAGTGCTGGGATGACAGGCGTGAGCCACCACGCCCGGCACTGTGGTATGTGGTATTGATGGCTGGTGGCCGTGAGTCTCCACGCCCAGCATTGTAGGTGGTTTCCGGGGATCGAACTCAGGACCTTGCACTTGCGAGGCAGGCACTGGAACCACTGAGCCAAATCTCTGGCCCCCTAGTATTTTGTTTTTGTTAAACCTTTCTGGTTGTGAGATTTATGACCACTTGGTGAACCCTGGGAATGCTACAGACTCCAAGCCTTTAGTTTTGTCTCTTTATCTCTAAACAGAGTCAAATCTAATTCATTTGCTTTTCAAAAATTGCTTCTTGCCAAACTCCTAAAGGCTAAAGATGGAACGGTTTGAGCAACAAGATCCATAATGAGAGTACTGGATCCTGCCCATAGAATAAAATAAAGATCCATGAGTGTATACTTGCATAAATAAGTAATTGAATACATTAGGAAATGGGAATAGAAAAACAATAGAATTTTAATCGATACATGTAGAAAGAATGAGAGAAATAGAAAATCACAATTAAGCAAACCAGCACAGCAATAATTGCTTCAGATAAAATCCACCATAGATGATAAAGTGATGGGCCAGAGTTTAAAAAGAAACTCCAAAATATTGTTGTTAATGTTACTAAATACAAAGGGAAATATCAAGGACATTGTGGAAGATCTCTGCGGTGCGTCTCAGTTTCCTGCAAGGCAATACAACACAAGCGAACAAAACAAAAGATGAGGGAGAACTGAGAGAAAGCCGAGTCCTGGCTGGTTCAAGCTGCTTTGGGCAACAAAGACCAAAACCGCCACGGACATGGAGTATTTACTCACTAAGCGTGCGAAGAAGGGGAGCAGGGATGTTTGGGATACTTGGTGATAGTGGGTGTCACAGGCAGCACTATGAAAGGTATTTGCCTATCTTGTTCGAGAGAACAAATGCGTAATACAGAGGGAAATTTTGAGTTGGGTCAAGCTGACCTCAGCTGGAAGTTAACTCAGAAGGGCCCTGACACTTTACAGAGCAGGATTGAGGTTTGGTAGTAGCCATTAGTTGAGCTCAACTCTATCTGACATGCCCACTTGAGTCACATAAGGCTTCGGTAGACTCTTATATGATACAGCTTAATTATGCAGAATGAAAAGGCTTATGTTGCTTACGGCCTACTGTACTGGGTAAGGATGTCTGCTGTAGGGTAATACATATTATTGAACAAACCAGTTTATCTGTTATGAGGAAATCTGTCAAGCACTTTCACCATGTGGTTATGTTTAGCATCATCTGGGATAAAACTCTTAATAAGAAGTCCATTGAAGGTGTTACTCAGGATTCCCCAGAGAAATGGAACCAGTAGGTTATAAAGAAATCTAATAAAAGAGTAAGCGCACAGAATTAGGGAGTCAATAAGGCCTAAGATCCGCAGGCAGAGTTGGAAAGCTCCTTCGCTTAGAGAGCCCATGGCATAGATCTAGTGTGATGCTGAGGATCTGAAAACCAGTACCAGTGGTATAGTTCCAGGTCAAAGCCTGGCAGCCTTGAGACCCAGGAATAACAGAGGTTTCTGCTTGAGTTAAGTGCAGGGAAAAGATAACATTCCAGTTAGAAGGCAGTCAGAAAGGCGTTCTGTCTTCCTGAAAAGAGGTACCTGTTCATTCTCGGCTATCAGCTAATCGGATGTGGCCCACCTCTATTATAAAAGATAATTTTCTTTATTTAGTCCACCATTCAAATGCTGATGTCATCCAGAAACACTTTCACAGACACATCCAGAATATTGTTTGAACAAATAGCAGGGTACTCCTTGGCCTAGTCCTGTAGGGGCATAAAATTGTCCCTCAAAGAAGGATACACTATTACTCCTGTGTATCTTAACAAAAACGTATGACCTCCTTTAATCATGAGAAGACCTTAGGTAAGCTCAAATGGATGGATATTTTATAAAATAACTGACCGATATTTTTTCAGAAGTGTGAGGTTATAAAAGACAAGCACTGGGCCGGAGGGTTGGCTCAGTGGTTCCGGCGCCTGCCTCGCAAGCGTAAGGTCCTGAGTTCGATCCCCAGTAGCCACATATAATGCTGGGCATGGAGACACGCCCACCAACCATCAACACTGCATACCACAATGCCGGACGTGGTGGTTCACGCCTGTCATCCCAGCACTCGGGAGGCAGAGGCAGGAGGATTGCTGAGTTCGCGGCGGCTTGCCTGGGCACTGTTGTGAGCTCAGGGCCAGCCTGAACTACAAAGTGAGACCCTGTCTCAAAAGCAAAAAAAAAAAAAAAAAAAAAAAAAAAAGACAAGCACTGAGAAGCTTTCACAAATTGAAGACTAAAGAGATGGGACAATTAAATGTAATAGTTTGCTCCCAGTACAAAAAAAGGGCATTAGTTAAATAATAAAATTTGAATAGTCTGTACTTCAATTATTGTTATTGTGTAGTGGTTAGTTTCCTACTTTTGATAAATGGACTGTGGTTCTGTAAAATGTATGCATTAGTGGGAGCTGGTTAAAGTCCATACCGGAACTGTATGTACTATTTTTTGCTACATTTCTGTACATCTCAAAATATTTCAAAGTAAATGTTTAAATAAGGTTTCTGTTGTTGGGTACTCTGAGGAGTATTCTTTAATGACAGAGGGTATTTATATATTCTCTAAATTTGTAATTATTCTATATCTGTGTGTGCACATAGAATTTTGTGTCAGTCAACACTTTCCAGATTCTAAACTCCATCCATATTTTATTTGCAAGCAACTTTTTAAAATATTTCAGATTTCTGACTTTTTTTTCTATTTTATATTCCATCCTGACTACTGGATCCTTCTGCAAATTTTTATAGTTACCTTCCTGCTGCTGCAGGGGTCTTTGCCTATGAGAGGACATGTATATGGCATGTGTTGGGCACTGGGTTCAAGGTCAGCGGGTCTGGTGCTGACATGCTTATTGTGGGCCTGTTACTCAGTATCCTTCCAGCTTCAATGTTCTGGGACTAGATGTCAGATTTGGCCTAAATACCATATATACTATAGTGTCCATGTATGAGTTTTGAAAAAAATTTTAAAACCACATCAAAAACTTATGTTAAAAAGTTTTCCAAATGTTTTATCCATTTATATTGTTTCATCTTGCACTCAAAGTCTTTGGTTTCTACAAGAGACTTCACAATTTATACTCTGGCATTTTCCTCAGGAGTTTTTCTTAGTAATTCAAGGTAATCAACATTTTATTTTTTATTTTTTTGCTTCTTTTTTACTTACTTTTGTGTCAGGAATCCATTGTTGCTCCTTTTAAAAAACGGTATTTTCTCCTCTCTGAAGTGGTGGTGATAGAGCTTCTCAAAGTAGCTGGGAATCCCTGTTGCGGCTTCCACTTGTTAAGCTGAGCTGGGTGAAGCCTTGATGCGATCCATAGTTGGGGCATCACAGCAATTTTGTGTTACGAGGGCATACTGAAGGGTGTACAAAACCCACATCTATCCTTTAGAAGTATTTCTATTGATGAATTAAAGGTTTGTTGAACAGAAGACTAGTATGGGTGTATTTTACCCCCTGTGATGCTCAGGATGATAAAAATGCTACGTTGCCCATTGTGCGGATAAAAAAACTCCGTTTGACCCTCTTATACAGATATACACACCTTGCTGTTCATTGTACCAAGTGGGTGAACTGAAAGATTATTTTCTGTATTCCTCAGGCACAGCTACTGAGATGCACAGCTGGCTACCATTATACTGAAGTACATAATTTCATTAGAAAATTATAGAATGGGTTATGGTAACCTACAGTAATGCCCCAGGGGTAACTTTGTGTCACCTGAGAAACGCACCTCTCCTGCTTCAGTAGAATGGCTTGAGAGCTACTGGGTGACGTCTTTCAGCTCACCTAATTTTCTTAATGCCAGGATGGGAATGACTAAGACATGGAGCCAGCAAAAGGTAACTGATTATCTTGACAACAAATAACACCTAGTAATTTTGTTGTTATTTGTGCCCAAGAAATGTTTTCCCATATAGGCTTAGGTCCTGGGCAAGATTCAAATGATGAAGTTGGTTGACGCAGGAAATACCAAAGGGCACTAACATGAATGACTTGATTGTCCTCACACGAAAGACTTAGATTAGATTCCATAAATTGTCCTAACAGAGTATTCCTTGATTCCTGTGAAGTATATAATAGAAATGCTTTTTAAATTGTCTTTCAGCTACATCCATGCTATATTGGTTTGTTAACTTGTGTTCCACCTTTTACAGTTTCCTTTCCTATCTCAGTTTTCTAACTACCTCACTTTGCTGCTCAAGAATGGATGGATAGTTCTAGGACACAACATGGTGAACCATCCCAAGCAGGTAGAAAACCCAATATGGGAGGTTGTTAAATAAAAATAAGAAATGACTCTTACTTTCAAAGAGCTTATCATTTAGTTGGAATGATAAAACTTACAAATAAAAAGCAACCTGGGCTTGGAATTTAACTTATTCGTTCCAGCATCTGCCTAGCAAGGGCGAGGTCCCAGGTTCGATTCCTGGTACCACATATCACAATGCCAGGCATGGTGGCTCGCGCCTATAATCCCAGCACTCGGAAGGCAGAGCCAGGAGGATTGCTGTGAGTTCGAGGCTAGCTTGGGCTACCTAATGAGTTTAGGCCCAGCTTGAACTTCAAAGTAAGATCCTGTCTCAAAAAAACTTAAAAAAAAAAATACAAAGCAACCTGGAAGAGTTGGCCAGATAGAAGTGGAGAGCACACGTAGGTTGGGGGCAGGGAAGGAGTGGAGACAGCATGAGCAAAGGCGAGGCAGTGGGAAGAGCAGAGGGCGGCTGTTCCCCAGGTTTGCTAGGGGAAGGGAAGAGCGAGGGATAAAGCTGGACATGGGTGGGAAGCAGAGTATACAGAGCCTCGTCTTCCAGACTGAGTTTGGACTTTACTTCGTAACTCATTTCGTCAGTGGTTGAGAGTAGGTGTGAAAGGGAGTGTGCGATGGAGAGTGTCCAGGTGGGCCATGGAGTGGACTGCAGAAGGGGAAGGGGAGTCGTCCTGAGAGCTCGTGTCCCCGGAGCTGGCTGGTATGGTGCTGAGTGCTTCGCGTGTATATGTCCTTTGGTTCTCAAAGAGCGCCGAGGAATAGGTCCTTTCAATGTCATTTCTGCTTCACAGATGGAAAACAGAGAGTTGCAGAGGTGAAGGGATGGCCAGACGAAGCACAGAGGTGCTAGGTGGTGCCTTAGGGAGACTGAACTTCGCTGTGCTTCTTTCTGCTTGTCACACCAGCAGCAGCTCAGGAGACACTGCGGAACAACGTTAGTTATGTGTGGTCGTCCCGGGGACAGGTCTGAATTAAGTCAGTGGTGGTGGAAATGGAGAGATGGGTGCAGTATGAAATATTTCGGTGTAGGGGCTGATGCCAGAGCTGAGCCTGTGCCCTCCTGGCTTCTCTTCGTGTTTCCATCGATTGGATTTTTTTTTCCTCTTAGTGTTTCCAAGGGAGCCAGCGCTCTGTTTTGAGAACTTGCCAACACAGTGGTAATGCCAAGGGAAACCTGCTCCAGGCTTCTGAGACAGTCTAGGCTTCTCGCTTTTCCTAGGAGTATGTTTCAGTTTGATCCATAAGCACGGAAGTTAAGGGTTGGTGTTACTTCTGAGATGGTTTACGCAACTTCCAGGTATTTTCAAGTGTCACAAGATTGCGTTTTTACAGTTCAGGACAGTAAGGCTCCCTGGAAGTCAGTTGGTGATCGCTTCTCTCTTTTCTCCATGAATATCCCCTCTTGTAATGCTTATCTGGATGTGTTCCTTGTTTTGTCCCCTGTGTGTGGATATATCATGAGATTTGCTTACTTCTCTTTAAATTTGTGCTAATTTTTTTTAAAGAAAAAAGTCATGCATGCATTCTGACTTTGTGAATTTCTGAGCGTATTAAAAGAGTATGCTGAGTATTGTTGTGATCACATGCGACAGCGTGGGCCGGCCCAGTGATCTCTTTGTTCTGTCTGCTGCAGGTGATAAGAAGTACATCATGGGGCCCAAACTTTCCACTCTCGACGCCACTGTCTTTGGACACTTGGCACAGGCAATGTGGACCTTACCAGGGACAAGACCTGAGCGGCTGATCAAAGGCAAGCCCTGCAACCTGTCTAGCTGGTAGGGGTTGCTAGGTGGGTGAGCAGGAGCCACGGTAGGTGGGACTCTGGGCCCGTGCCTGGAGCTCGGCTGGGCTCAAAGGCCATGGTATGTGGACGCAGGATTAGTTTCCCGGCAGCTCTTTAGTGGGACTTGATGATCGTCGTGAAACAGGGCTCACATGCCCCTGCACAGCCTTGTTCTGTTGGCTGTCCTGAGCAGCAGTGGCTGACCCCTGTGCTATATCCGGCGCTGTGGCAGCCAGGGTGAGGTGGGGCCGATGAACTCACTGCCCGTTTCGGTTGCTCCTTTTGAATCCAAACTGCTCTCGGCTCTTTCACATGTGAGTTATATTTGGTTGTATCACTTGAATTCCACTCTTTCTGGTACTCCAGTGGAGTAGCTCTGGGTCATATACTGGGATTAGTAGAACAGGAAGGTCAAGGTGGTGAGAAAACTGTCCACAAGTGCTAAGTCTGATGCCCAAGTGTCATTAGTACTGTAGTGTTACCTAGGCAGGAAAACACCGTATTGATATTTTTTTGTGGGTGTGAGATCTTGGCTGTAAGGTCATTAGAATAACAATTCTTGGTTACTAGGGACGTAGTAAAAAGGAAAGGTGAATGGGCCAGAGCTAGGCAGTGGGCATCGGGTGGCACAAGCATGGTAATCAGGAATACAATTCACCTTGGGCTCATGTCCTGGGACCGTATCTTTTGCACATGTATTTGTGTTTGTGTATTAGGGTGGGTGGAGTGATACACATAGCAGTTGGGATTCTCAAAGAGATGGGAACTGTTTGAAGTCGTCTTTCGTTTAAAGCAGCACCGAAGCAAGCCTTTGGGGGCTTCGGACGTGAGGATCGAAGTTCCCCGTGTGTTCGGGGAAGTCGATTGGCAAGAGTCAGAGTTGGAGCGGGCTGGGGGTATAGATGAGATCCCAGGAGGAAGGTACGCGGAACAGTGCTAGTCACATCGGTGGGTGAATGGGGAGCGCTGGGTGCGTGGAACTCAGCAAGACTCGGACGGAGGCAGAGGCAGGGGTGGTGGGCGCAGCGGGCGAGAGCGGGCGGGGGCCTCCCCGCCTCAGGGCCGTGCTTTGGGATTCAGACCCGGCTGCGGACCGTGCCCAGCTCTCCAGACCCAGGTCCTTTGCTTCTGGGTGGCTCCGGGACTCCAGATACAGGAGTAGGCGCAGTTGGGATGGATCAGGCACTGACTGAAGGTCGTCCAGAAGGTCGGCCGAGGGTGGCGAGGGGCAGTGTGGACTGACATTTAATTTCATCATGAGATCACCGAGAGGACATTTTTGATTTTGTCATCTGTGGGGATGTTTCTAAATTGACTGCTATACTGATGATGTTTGTAGCATTTAAAATTATTTTCTAAATCAGGTTTTCCATAATAGTGTAAAAGGTATTGATTCCTTTTAGTTTATTTAGCACTGTTTTGTGTACATACTCTTATTATTCCACTGCTGTCACCCGCCCCACTACCCTTGCACACTCATGTACACTACCCACAGTTACTCCACACAGCTGACATACACAGCCTGTACGGACATTCACTGTACGCATCCACCGTCACTGAGGGAGCCTTTTTCTTAGAAGTATTTGGGGTTTTATTGTCGGTAGAACTCTGATTATATACGATCCCTTCATACAAAATGAAGCCTGTTATGCTAATGTATTAACGATTTAGTTCCTTCTGCTTGTTTCGTGAAAGGACGTGAGGAATTCAGTGTTTTCTTTAGAGAAATGGTCAGCCTTTGTAGAGGACAGATTTCAGATCCCACCTTGAGATAGTCTTGGGGAATCAGACCCCATTCGTTGGCGGATTTTGCTGCGTGGGTCACACTGTATCTGCAGCCCCTCTCCCTGTTTCAGTTTTAATTTGGTGGTAAGTTATTTTTAAAAATTAATTGAGTTTATTGGTACATTTTAGGTGGAATTTATGATCATGTTCATCTTTGAGAATTTACTCTTGTACATGATGTATCTTGGTTCTTATTTTTTCCCATTCTCATAAGCTCACCTTCCTCCTATATACGTAAGCTTGATTTCTTCCTTTTATCTTCAGTTTTTCTTTCCCTTCTTTCTTTTCCCCTGCCTCCCCTCCTTGGTTCCCTTTGAAGATTTTCTTTCTATTTTACAATATCAATTATACCCTTCGGTCTTCACTTACAGTGCTAGGTTTTTTGAAAAATTGATTTTATTGGTACATTTTATTTTTTTAAAATTAGCTTTATTGGTACATTTTATATACGTTATGATCACAATTGACATTGAGAATTTGTACCAGTGCATGACACAACTTAATTTTCATTTTTTCCCATTCTCCTGCCCTCCTACCCCCACTCCCTATGTACATAAGCTTTGTTTCCTTTTTTCCCATCAAATTTTTTCTTTCCCTTCTTTACTTATCCTTACCCCTCTTTTCCCTTTGAAAATTTTCTTACTATTTCATAGTGCCTACCATGCATTCTAGACCTCCTTTATATCTTCCGTTCCTCATACTAGAAAAATGATATGGTGTTTAGACATCTCTGTCCTGTTTATTTCTCTTGTGATGTGCTCAAGGTACATTGATTTGAGTACAGATGCTCAAATTTATCATTCTTTTTTTTTTTTGTTTTTGAGACAGGGTCTCGCTTTGTAGTTCAGGCTGGCCCCGAGCTCACCGTGTAGCCCAGGCAAGCCTGGAACTCAGCAATCCTCCTGCCTCTGCCTCCTGAGTGCTGGGATGACAGGCGTGAGCCACCACGCCCAGCATTTGTGGTATGTGGTGTTGATGGCTGGTGGGCGTGAGTCACCATGCCCAGCATTGTATATGGTTACCGGGGATCGAACTCAGGACTTTGCACTTGCGAGGCAGCCACCGGAACCACTGAGCTAACCCTCCGGCCCTCAAATTTATCATTCTTTATGGCAGAATAACACTCCATGTTATTAAACAAACCCATTTTCTTGATTAGTTGCTAACCCGTGAAGCTCCTGGTGCGGCCCCCAGAGTGTGGGGTGACAGCATGTGCCTCCGTGGCTGGCACGCGTATTTGGATTCTTAAAGAAGTGCTGGTGACTTCTAGTTCTCACTTGGGCTCGATCCAGTGTGAATCAGTGAGGTCCACAGTGTGTCTGTGTCGCGTGGGCATCACTGCTGTGTCCCTTCCAAACCTTTCGTCTGAGCTGCTGACGTGCAGCCCGGCCGCTCGTGTGGTCTCGGCGTCTCCCCGCCTTTGCCTGCTGTGCGGAGGACACTTTCCCGAGAAGCACAGAGACAAAGCCGGAGAGGAGACAGCTGAGAACTCTCCAAGCCCAGAAGTGTCCACTCCTTGGGTCAAGACAGGGTCTTACTGCATGTACAGGAATGAATATTAGTTTTCTTTCCTAGCTGTTACTGACGAAGCTGCCCAAGTGACTTCTGGAGCTGTCTGGAATAGTAAGAAATTTTCCTTAATTTAGGTGAATAGGAGGACAGATTTTGAATGTTGAGCAATTATTAATATATGCACATGTATACACACCTAGGCGTAGATGTAAATATGAAATATTATTTATGTAGTGGAAAAAATTTAAAAAGAGAATAAAAAGAATAAAAATAACTGATTTAAATATTCACTGAGAACTACCGTTAGTATTGTGATATGTATCCTCACCTTTTATCAAGTACAAAATATATTTAAAAATTGGGATCATAAAATTGATTTAGTTATAATATGAAGTAGTATAACCTGAGTATTCTGGCCTTTTCTCTTGTCATTAAATATTATTTAAATGAATTTTCAGTCATTATCCTGTATTCTAGCCACAGGGTAATTTATGCGATTGATCTTTTTTTCTGGAACTTGTGAATTGTTTGAAGCATGTTGAGTGGTGGTGAGCTCCCACTCAGGGTGTTTCCTGAGCCAAGACCTGGGCAGGCGCCCGCTGTCTGAAAGGGTGGAAGCTCTTGCTCTAAATGGCTCAGTGCTTCCTAGAAAGGGCATAGTTAGTCATTTCCAACTGCACGAGTCATGTCTGATAGCACCTCTAATTTTAATTCCTTGATTAAGGGTGAATATTCTTTATTTTGAAAATTTTACTATTATTTTTAGTAAGGTAAGAATCGATTTTAATATCGGTAACACACGTAATGGGGATTCAGAATTGCTATTTTACTCAGAATGTCCTTGTTGGAGAACTGCATGTGGATTGGGAGCGCATCCGCCGGCTGTCTAGAGCCGTCAGGAAAGCATGGACCAAACGCTACTGTCTGATGACTGGTTAATACTCTCTTCTGTGTCCCAAGAACAACCTCTCAGAAGCTCCCACTGGTGGCTACTTACTGTACTTGGGTATCTTTTTTGCTTATTATGTGATAGATGAAATCACGGGAAGATGCTGGATAGCCTTGCACATATGTTTGTGTGCGCCCCTCCCGTGTTTTCCTGGGCTCCGTCTGGAAGCGGTTCTTGTGAGGGCGCGTGGCTCACAGAGAAGGGTGGGAACAGATGGCATGTGTGGTGCTGGCAGTCTGAGGTCTGAGCGAGTGTCTCAGAGATCTTCAGCGTCAGGGAGGCGAGGCGGAGGGGCGGCCCCTCGCGGCCTCGGACCCGTCTGTGTGGGCGCTCGTCGGAGGGACGTGCTCGGCGGTCTCTGCGCTTGTGTGACAGACCCTGAAGAGGTGGCCAAGGTGTGGTCAGCATCCACTCAGGCCTGAGACGGGGAGGCCCGAATTCTTACCTGAGGGTAGGTTTGGCCAGTGGGTCTGTGTTTCCCAAACATTTGCTGCTTCGTGGCTCAAGGTGGGTGTGGGTGGCAGGTGGGATACAGTCCTGGATTCTGGATCTGGTTGACAGTATTTTTGGTGTCAAATTGTACAGAATGATTTTGATTGTTAGAGAAATTAGAGCAGTACAGGAAAGTAACACTGGTCATTTTTTCATGATGGGAGTTCGAGTTGAGACAGGGTCTCATTATATTATTCAACTGGCGTTGAACTCACTGGGCGGCCTAGGCTGGCCATGGACTTGTCACCATCTCCCTGCCTCAGCCTCCCCAGTGCTGGAATTACAGGCCTGAGCTACCAAGTCCAGAAACTTTGGTCCCTTTTTTTTTTTTTTTAAGCAGTACCAGGGATCAACTTAGGACTTTGCGCTTGCCAGGCAGGCATGGTACTACTGAGCTATATCCCTGGGCAACAGTAGCCCCTTCTTGAAAGAAAACCTTTCCATTTGAGAAACTTTAAGAGAAAGACTCTTTACATTCTAATATCCTCTCAGATTGTCTGAGAATATCATTTTATTTTTTTACTCATTTATTTTATTGGATTTTCAAGTTAAACAAGTAAAGCATGATGGTCGCAAGCTGAATACAACTTTAAGAATGTATGATCTTCCCCTTTATGCAAGTCTAATGCCCTACCCTCCGAGTGCCATTTAATATTGAGGATTCTTGTGTGTGTATACCAATTTATTTATGCATAAGAGTTTTAGTTTGTTTTTATTGTTTATATAAGCTAAACAATAGAATTATACTATACATATTACTCTCTAACTTCCTTTCTTCACTTAACAGAATATCCCACTTTTTATTTTATATTTTATTTTATTTATTTTATTTTATTTTTTATTATTTTATTTTATTTTATTTTTTTATTTTATTTTATTTATTTTATTTTATTTTATTTTATATTTTATTTTTTTATTTGAGACAAGGTTTCACTTTGTAGTTCAGGCTGGCCCTGAGCTCACTATGTAGCCCAGGCAAGCCTTGAACTCAGCAATCCTCCTGCCTCTGCCTCCCGAGTGCTGGGATGACAGGTGTGAGCCAACAAACCTGGTACTGTAGTGTGTGGTTACTGGGGATTGAACTCGGGATCTTGTGCTTTCAAGGCAGACAGTTGAACCACTGAGCTAAATTCCTGGCCTGAATATCACATTTTTTAAACAGCTACAACTGTTAAATGGATAATTTATTCAATTAATCCCTATTGTTGGACATTCGTGCTCTTTCTGTTTTCACTCTTGTCTTCTGCTTCTTGTCTCTTCACTCCTTTTTTTATCCCCTCTCTTCCTCCTCCTTTCTTTTCCTCTATTCCTTCTTCCCTCCTTTCTTTTTTCCTTCTTTTTGTGCTGACATGTAATGGTGCATCCATCTATGCACATCTCTTTTTGAATATACTGGTATTTTTGCTTAGTAAGTAGAGTACTAAGAAGGGGCTCATGAGCCGACCTATGTACGTGTAAAATCTCGCCGGGTAACAGGCTGTTTTCTATAGACGGTTATAGTTGCCAGTGCTTTTACGGGCTGCGCACAGCCGCTTGACCTCCGCACGCACCGCAGCACTGGATGTTACCAGACTCATTTCGAACAGTCTAGACCTGCAGCGATGGCGAATGGTGGCACGCGTGCCGCAACAGGCACCGGCGCCCTCTGTGAGCACATGGCCCAGTGCCCCAGCCACGGAGCAGCAGGAAACAAGTGTTGGCATTCTGTGATAAATAAGTGGGTTTTGGGTTGCAGTTTGGGCATCTGATTGCTGGAAGGTTCGCCATCACAGGTCGAGAGCCTGAAATTGTTATTTGTTTAACTCACTTTGAAGAACGGTTTTTGTGTTATTTCACAGTTTATATCTTCCGTAGGTATCCACGTTAACACAGGCACATGGACACACACCACGCCACCCGCGTCCTGTTCCACCCTTGAGGCTGGTAGCAGGTTGAGCAGGTCAGCGGATGGGGGCCTCACGCAGAAAGCGCCTGGCAGGGCCAGAGACAGGGCGAGCCCGCCCTCAGCTGTGTGCTCTTTCCGGGCCAGGGTGAGGAGCCTTCCCCAGGGCCGGTCCCTCTCCCTGCCTCAGCGTTCACTGCTCTTCCCAGGGGCTCATTGCCGTTGCGGGTGACTCGGCTCTTGCGGCCCCGGGAGGAGGTGCAGAGCCGCAGTCCGGGACAGGCAGGGCAGCACTGCTGAGTGCCGGACCCGGCTGCTTGTGCATGGGGGGCGGGAGAGTGCGGGTGAGGGGCTTGAGGCCCCCAAAGTTGACATGAATTCAGCCAGGAGTAAAGCTGTGTGCACGGCGCCCGGTCCACAGTGAGGACTGCGTGTGTGCAAATGTGATGGTTAATGTTTATAATTAGTGCACAGAGTCACAAGGGGGTGGATCACCTGCAAGAAAGGCGAGGAAAGCACATCCTGGACGTTCCGGCGGCCGCAGACACAGGCACGGGCGGGTCTCGGGCCAGACGGGCTGTCCAGGGCCCTCGGGAGCAGCTCCTGGGAGGGCCTGACTGAGGGCTGCCCGCGCTCGCCGTGAACAGGCCCGAGTCGCGTTTGCGCTCTCCTCCTGAGGCCCGCCCCTTGCGCCCGCTGCTGCCTGTCTTCACATCCTCTTCCAGGCCTTGCCTGCACTGACTGGCAGCAGTACCCAGGGAGGTGTTTCATGAGTGTTGTTTGAGGAAGAAAATAAGTAAAGTTAAAAATGAGCAAAACTGTGGGCTTCTCAGCTTCTGCCTCCTGAACATGTAGATAAATATCTTCTAGTAGCAGGCAATCAGGATGGATTTTTTTTTTTTTTTGAGACAGGCTCTTCCTATGTAGTTCAAGCTAGTCTTGAATTCATTATGTAGACCAGGCTGCCTTCACACTCATGGCGATTCTTCTGCCTCAGCCTCCCAATCCTGGAATTACAGGTATGCACCACCATGCCTGGGTCAGACTGATTTCTTACACAGAGTGAATTACACTGCTGTGATCTAAGACAAAAAAAGTAAGCTGGAGGCTGGAGATTTAGCTCAGTGGTTCCAGCGCCTGCCTCGCAAGCACAAGGTCCTGAGTTCGATCCCCAGTAACCACATACAATGCTGGGCCTGGTGACTCACACCCCCCAGCATTCAATACCACAGACCACAGTGCAGGGCGTGGTGGCTCATGCCTGTCATCCCAGCACTCGGGAGGCAGAGACAGGAGGATCCTGAGTTTGAGGCTTGCCTGGGCTCCATAGTGAGCTCAGGGCCAGCCTGCACTACAAAGCGAGAGCCTGTGTCAAACAAAACAAAACAATAAAAGTAAGCTGGAACCAGTATATGTCCATGGGTTTTCAGGACCCAGGAAATAGGGGGATTCACTTTGTCATGCTGGAAAGTATATGCTCATTTAAAGAAAACAACAATCATGTTTTGAAAAATTTTAATTGCAAGAGGACATGTTTAAAAGAACAGTTACAGGAGGTAACAGTAATATCAATAAATAAGTAAATAGAAGATAATACTTAAATAAGTTAGTCCAAAATATTAATTGTGATTATCTTGGGTTAATGAAAACATTTTCATTTCCTGCTTTATGCATTTATATGGTTTCTATCTACCAACTTATAATTTTCCAAAAGGAAAACATGTTATATTCTTTAATAGAAAAATAGAGTAGTTACAGACTATAATAAACCGAACTATTAATACAGAAACTGTTGAAATGACATGTTAAGAGGATTTGTAAAAATAAAATGAAACTATGTTGATCCATGTAACAAAATATTATGACATTAACATGGTTCTCATGGTGTGAAATTGAGTACTTATTGTGTGTTGTTAAAAAGTAGGACGAGAGGCTGGGTGTGGTGGCTCACGCCTGTAATCCCAGCACTGGGGAGGCAGAGGCAGGAGGATTGCTGAGTTCGAAGCTTGCCTGGACTACACAGTGAGCTCAGAGCCAGCCTGAACTACAAAGCGAGACCCTGTCTCAAAAAAAAAAAAAAAAAAAGTAGGACAGGAAACATTGTATAGTTAGTCCTATTTAATAAATATAAATAAATGTATTTGAAACATAAATAAATTCTTGGAATAATATAAATGAAAGTGTTTTTATGGAGAATTAAATTATTGGTAATTCTTTTATATTTTGCTTAACTGTATTTCCTAATTTTCTGCAATAAATTGTGGATTACCTGAATATTAAGTGACTACTTACATGATTTAAAAAGTATGGAGAGAACATTTTGAGCTAATAGTGTCCTGTAAGAGGAGTGCCCAATTATGTATTTTATACACAATGTTGCCATCTGGTGGATCAAAGGCAAAAACTCACTGTTATTCTTTATTTTTCATTTGGAATAGGAAATAAAGTCTACGTGCTCTGTGATGCCTAGGCCATGGCGGCCATCACAGAGTGTCCCATCATTCACAGCGAGGAGAAGTAGTCCTGTGCTTGACTGGGAAGCCATTTGTTTGGACAGTTGCTTAATTTAATATAAAACACTAAAATATTTTGATTTTACTAAATATATTTGTAGGCACACTTATCTGTAAAGACAATTCTTTTTTTTTTTTTTTTTTTTAAGGCAGGGTCTCACTTTGTAGTTCAGGTCTGCCCTGAGCTCACTGTGTAGTCCAGATAAGCCCTGAACTCACAGCAATCCTCTTGCCTCTGCCTCCCAAGTGCTGTGAGCCATCACACCTGGCATTGTGGTGTGTGGGGTACTGGGAATTGAACTTAGGACCTTGTGTTTGTGAGGCAGATGCTGCAATCACTGAGCTAAATCCCCAGCTCTGTAAAGACTGTTCTGTGTTATCCACTTTTTTTTTTTTTTTTTTTGAGACAGGGTCTCTCTTTGCAGTTCAGGCTGGCCCTGAGCTCACTATGTAGCCCAGGCAAGCCTTGAACTTAGCAATCCTCCTGCCTCTGCCTCCCAAGTGCTAGGATTTACAGGCGTGAGCCACCATGCCTGGCAATGTGGTATGTGGCATTGATTGCTAGTGGGCATGAGTTTCCACGCCCAGCATTGTATGTGGTTACCGGGATCGAACTCAGGGCCTTGCGCTTGCGAGGCAGGCACCAGAACCACTGAGGTAAATCTCCAGCCCTGTGTTTCCATTGCATTACGTAGGGCAAAAAAAATTTTTTTTTTGAGACAGGGTCTCGCTTTTGTAGTTCAGGCTGGCTCTGAGCTCACTGTGTAGTCCAGGCAAGCCTCGAACTCAGCAATCCTCCTGTCTCTGCCTCCCGAGTGCTGGGATGACAGGCGTGAGCCACCACACCTGGCACTGTGGTATGTGGTATTGGTTGCTGGTGGGCGTTGAGTCTCCATGCCCAGTATTCTATGTGGTTACCGGGGATCGAACTCAGGACCTTGTGCTTGTGAGGCAGGCGCCGGAATCACTGAGCTAACCCTCCGGCCCTAGGGCAAAATTTTTATCGTAACATAATGTTTTCCAGTTTGGCATAGCACCCAGCTTATAGTAAAGTTACAAAACAAAACAAAAAAACAAACTTCAGAATGTAAAGTTACTTCTGGTTGGTTTAATGCTACAAACTATATTTTATAAATCAATTTAAACATGAACCAAAGCGTTCTTCTGATAAAATGCTTCACAAAGCCAAATGACAGTAATTTATCTGTCATTATGGACAAACTATTCCTCTGCACCTCATAACCTTAGGATTCACTCTGATTTCATTCAGCCCACTTATTGAACTGAATTTTTCTGACTTTCTTTTTAAGTGCATAAAAATTAAACATTTTTATAATATCTCTGGGAGATACTGTTAATTCTACTTTGCCCCATTCTCCCACACTCCCCAGAATCCCCAGTGGCTGGATATCTTATTTCTGACAGGATTGAGGGTGTTCGGGGTGATACGGCCTTGGATGCCTTACTTCAGATACCACAGACTTGGTGGCTGTGAGCCACAAAATTTGATTCCTCAGGTTTTTGAAGATCATGACGTGGGCAGATTGTGTGTCTGGTGAGGGCCAGTGACCCGGCGCTCGGACCCTGCGGGCCTTTGTGGTGTCCTCACAGGGAGGCAGGGGCGGGCAGTTCTCCGGAGGCCCCGGTAAAGCACTCATCCCAGGCTCGAGGGCTTTGTCTCCCCCCCACTCACCTCCCGGAGACCTTCCATCCCGCGTCACCTTGGAGGTTCAGGCTTCCGCCTTTGGGTTTTGGGGGCTCAGGGCCGTCCCCACGTGTCGCTGCTAGCCGGTCGCCTCGGCGTAACGCAGTCTTGTCCTCTCTGCTGCCGCACGCAGGTGAGCTCATCAACCTTGCCATGTACTGCGAGAGGATAAGGAGGCGGTTCTGGCCGGAGTGGCAGCACGACGACGACAACACCGTCTATGAGTCTGAGGAGAGCAGCGAAGGCAGCAAGACCCACACGCCCCTGCCCGACTTCAGCTTCTACTCAAGGACAGAGACCTTCGAAGACGAAGGAGCGGAAAATAGTTTCTCCAGAACCCCCGACACAGACTTCACTGGACACTCACTGTTTGATTCCGACGTGGACATGGACGACTACACAGACCACGAACAGTGCAAGTGACGTCCTGCCCGGCCGACCCTCTCCCCCGGAGCTGGCCTCCCTGGGGCTGTCCAGCGTCCCAGGTAGAAATCGTCTCCACCGGGAGGAGATCTTGGGGCGTGGCCCACACACTAACTGGACTGCGGCCGCCTTATTTCTTTTTTGTACAAACAACACAGAACCATTCCGATGGCTCCATTTAAACAGCCCCACTCCCCTCAGAAAGTCAGCATGGTTCCTGAAATCCATCTCTGTTTTCATTGAAAACTAATGCTGTGTGAGAGAGCAGGTGAACGAGCGGGCTGTCAGCTGATCGTGTTCACAGCGGTCCTCCTTGCCCGAGGCTCAGCTAGGAGCCGGGCTCCTGAAAGTCCTTCATCCTTCAGGACAGGGAGCGTGAGAGCTGTCAGAGACACGTAGGAGATCAATGTCCAGTGGTGGCCGCTTGTACTCTATGTATGTATATTGTATGTTGAGCATAAGTCAAATAAAATCCATAGATCCTCCATGAACACCTACTGTGTACAAAGCACTGTGCTAGGTGCTAATCAGTTTTATTCTGAGGTTTGCTAGGGCCTAGCAGTGTGATTTTGGGTGAGTTCCCCGAACTATTTTGTGCCTCATTTCTCCCACCTGTAAAGTGGGCCTGACAATACTTTCCACCTAGCTACCTCACAGGGGTGTTGTGGGGGTTCATGCGGTAACATTCCTATGGCGCTTTCAACTTCTTGGAAGTTTTGTGACCTGAACACAACATTTTCTCTTTACCGTGCTTCATTTGCGTGATGATCTGAAGGCAAAGGATTTCCACATCCTGGCAGCAGTGATCACAATCACTTGCAAAAGTTGAGCGGATGACATACACACAAGGCCACCATTAGGACTTTGTCATTATCCCCCTTTGTGACCTTGTTTGAATCAGAATCTGTTATTGAAGAAACATTGGAGATATTTTCAGAAGTCACCCTCAGTTTAAAATGGTCTTCAGGCCTACGGTGTTTTTACAGAAAATGTCTCTTGTGTACCCTGAACTCACACTGGAATGTTGGTTCTTGGTTGGTTACAGAACGTTATGGTTGACTTACTTGGAAAGAATAAAGCTCAGGAATATGGGGGAGAAGGTTGTAGAGGTAAAGGGGGAAGTGTTTGATAAAGGAGGCAGAAGCTTGCCAACTTGTAATGTCTTTTTCTGAAAACAAGCTTTACAAAAATGTATTGAAAAGATGAAAAAGCCTGATGATGGCGTGACTTGTACCAGAGCAGTCTGTACGGTGATCGGCCGCGTCCAGTCTCCGTGCTGCGCCTTCTCTGGTGATTTCAGCCTCTGCCCAGGGCGAGGTCGGCAGAGCTCGGGATCAGAACAGATCTCGCTGTTTCTCAGGGTCCCCGTCCTGGTGTCCACAGGGCACGGGGCTGCTGAGGTTATCCCCGGGCGAGAAGCCACTCTCAGCTCCGGAGACAGAGGAAATCCAGGCTGGGGGTCCGTGTGACGGAGCCCATGCTTTGGGCCGAGAGAACAAGTACGAACATGTACAGCCACAAACACAGTTACTTTGCTCCTGACTAAGGGTATTTAGTCTTTGATTAGGGACGTGTTCTTTCTTTCTGTTTTTTGAGACAAGGTCTTGCTGTGTCGTTCAGGCTGACCTTGTACTTACCGTGTAGCCCAGGCTGGCCTCAGACTCCAGCAAGCCTCCTGCCTCCGCCTCCTGAATGCGGAGGTTACAGGCATGTGACACCACACCCAGCTTGGAGGCATTTCCTGAGAATGGGAGTGTAACGAGCAGCTGTAGACCGGTCTGCGTGAGGGTTGAGTTGTCTTTTCCCATCCTGGCCTGGAAAGGATTGTCTGAAATTCTGCCTGCGATATATTCTTACTGTACTAAGTGTGACGGATGTTTGCTGTTCGAATGATTAGGGTATGTAGGTGAAGCATGTTTTTAAATCGTGCATTACTTGGAGGACAAGTATGTGGTAAACCAATGTTTCAAGTGAATCGTAGGATAATTCGTTTCATTCAGGTACCTCTCTCAGGGACAGGAATGGATTTTATGACTGGGAACTCAGTCTTTTATAGGTATAATATGCCCCGATGTTAATTTCCCAACATAGGTTAAAGGAAAAAAAAGCACCCAAGACAAAATCACTGTGGTTTGGGTCTTTACTGAGAGGGCTTTCTGTGTGCTTCAGGCTTCAGCTAACCAGCTTGGAAGTGTCTTCCAGTTGGATGAACAGGTGCTACTTATGAGGCAGAAAAACCAACAAGAAATTAGGGAGTGTCTTGGTTACTTGGCTTGTTTATTCAAGTTCTGTATTCCTTTTATATTGAAAAGTAACTAAGGAACCATGATCATTAAATGACAGATGCTTTTGATTGAACAGAAGGTTCATGGATCATGTGTGCTTTTTTTTTAACCTTTTATTATAAAAATAAAGTCTTCCCCTGTATGTACTCACCACCTGACTCATCAGGATGCATGGGCAGCAGTTGCGTGCTTTACTGCCCATCAGAACAGACATAACGAGAGTGTAAATTTAAGCTATGCTGTCGGACTTCGCTGGCTTGCTGTTATATAATTAGCTGTGAGTAGTCACACTGCCAAGGCCAGGGGCTCCCAGGAGACCAAGGGTTCATTGGACTTGAATCAGAACTGCTATCTTGTCCTCACATGAACCTTCCGTGCATGTACCGAAGTATTAGAATATGCTTCTGTAGAATGGGGAGGACTCTCGCAGAAGGGGTCGCCAAGGATTTCAGGTTCATGTGTCTTGCTCAGCTTTGTTTGGGAGAGAGTACAGAAGCACAGATGTGGATGGTCAGTCTGGGAGTGAGCTGGGAAGCCTTTCGGTTGAGAGCCTCGGGGACTGTGACAAGCTCAGCGTTTGAAAGGCGGGACCTTAGACTGAAGTCTTCCAACTGTCCCCAGAGAGTTCTTTGCGTTCTGGCGCCTGAGCTTGATTTCTTTATAAAAATCACGAGATCAGCATATACCCAGGCTCTGAGAGTGCTCGGAATCCGCTTTTACTCTCTTACCCCCATCGAATGAGCTTGGACCAGGGCAACTCAAGGAAGCTGTCTTCAGTGTCTCTTGTGTACACAGTGCTGGCAGGTTCTGTGAGTAACAGCAAGATGAATTTCCAGATCATCAAGACTCGTCATTCTTGTTATCTTTTAAGCAGTCCATGACCCTTGCTCACTCATTGAATAGTTAACTCAGACTGGCCCCGGGATACGCACTAGGGTAGCAAAGCAGATGGGGACATTCTACTTTAGGGCAACCTCTTTTCCTCAGTCTCCTGCCGTAGCCTCTTACGTGCTGGGCCACTCCCTTGACTATCCCCCATCAGCACCAGAGTAAGCTTTCTGGTCCCGACAAGACACCCCACTTTCTCCGATGAGAAATACTAGGTTCCTTAGGGGCTGGTATGGTCACTTTTTTGTTCACTGTCTCCCCTAGTTCCTCTGTGTGAACACTCTAGTGCCGAGTCGCCAGGCACAGCCATGTCACAAGGCCCCACTGTGCCTCTGTCCTGGTGCCCCTTTCGTGAAATGCCCTCTGCTCCTCTCCATTGGCCCAGATCACACCCATCTCTTAAGGCTCAGCCTCATCAGTTCCGCTTGAAGAATTCCCAGCTCATTATCATCTATCTCTAAAAACAAAGCATTCATTATTCCCTTCCCTAAAGGCTGTATGGAGAAAGTTTGCTCAGAAAGTGGGCCACACACTAGAAAGCAGTTGTTTTTTTCATCGTGTGTGTGTGTGTGTGTGTGTGTGTGTGTGTGTGTATGTCAAGGGCTCCACTGATAATCCAATGAAAATTCCATACCTTATTCCCAGAAAAATGAATGTACGCAAGTCTCTAAAGTAGTTATACATATAAATTCAGATTTAAATCCTGAAATTGCCATAACTTCCTTAGGGGGTTCATGGGCCTTAGTTGAAGAGTTTTCCTAAAGAGTCTTCAAATATTACTGTTGTTGGTCTTTGTTTTTATCTTTTTTTTTGAGACAGGGTCTCGCTTTGTAGTTCAGGCTGGCCCTGAGCTCACTATGGTGCCCAGGCAAGCCGCTGCGAACTCAGCAATCCTCCTGCCTCTGCCTCCCAAGTGCTGGGATGACAGGCGTGAGCCACCACGCTCGGCACTGTGGTATGTGGTGTTGATGGCTGGTGGGCGTGAGTCACCATGCCCAGCCTTGTATGTGGTTACCGGGATCGAACTCAGGACCTTGCGCTTGGGAGGCAGGCGCCAGAACTACTGAGCTAAATCTCCGGCCCTTTGTTTTTATCTTTAACATGTGTAGAGAGGAAAAAATTTGGTGTAAGATTAGCCCCAGTAATTTCCATACTGAACATGTGTTAAATGACAGAGAGGGAAAACAGAAGCGCTGTCTTAGGTTACATGAGAAAATAGCTTTGTTTTGAGAGATTTGAAATTTTCAAAGTGATGGATTTTTTTTGTTGTTGTAATCATCATTTATCTTTTAACCCACCAAAAAGTTACCTTGTCACAATGAGTTTGGGGCCGGATGAGCTGCATTTCAGCCCTAAAGCCACCACTTCTGCATGGAAGAGCCAGTCGGTCTGAGCTTCAGTGGCAGAGGACTGGCTGGATTTTTCCTCACAGGAACAAGACCTGTGCAGTCAGATGTTCCTGTATTTGTTATTCCATAGAACAACTGTCGGGTGTATTTTCAGTAAAAGGAGGGTGACTTCTATTGATAGAGAGCGAAAAACCCAAGGGTTTTGATTTGTGGTCAAATACAGGAGATCATTTCAATAATAAAAAATAACTTAGGGATGAGCGTAGCCAGCACCAAACTCCTGGTCATTTCAGTGGAGAAATAAATCATGTGGAGTGAAAGATGAAAGCGGTACTTTGGAGTTTTATACACTAATAATTTTCACCAGTGATCTTGATGGACATCTTACATTTTAAAAAATCACTATTATCCCTTCCTGCAGCTTTTGGTGTCTCGAAACATTCCATTAACTGTAGATTATATATGTGTATAATTTTATAAAAAGAATTACTAAGTTATATCAATTCTACCCTACAACATCAGTAAACATTTATTTTTATTTGCTTTTACTCTGTGGCTCTAGAATACTTTTCATTTGTTAGTAATATTAATTTTTTTCTCTTTTTGAGCCCCCTTTTTTCAGAAATTACCCCACGGATTTAAAGAAAATAAACATCTAGCTTTTGAATTGGCATGCTAATTAGTGGTGACTAAGTAGTTAGCAGAGGGAATAGAGTATAGTTACTGACTGGAGGGCTAGAAAAGATGATGTTCTTTATATCTACTACTGTCTTCCATTTTGAAAAGCAGCCCGTGGATGCTCTCCTTTCATAGCTATTCAGAATAGAATTGGTGCTTTGTTTTAGTACCAGGGATTGAATTTAGGGCCTTGCACTTGCCAGGCAGGCACAGTGCCACTGAGCTACATTGCTGGCCCTAGTGAGTGTTCTTTTAAATTTCCTTCTATCCCCCATCCTCCTAAAACTCCTCCCACAGATCATATTTGGCTTATTAACCATGACCAGTGATTGTATTTTTACCTTTAATTATATTTGATTTTTTGGTATCTGTAAGACTAAATACTGTTCAAATATCTGAGAGATCTCTGCTTTAGTAGGGTTAAACTGTACTTCTCTCCAAATAATCTTACCTCCACTAATAAGAAACATGGGATCAGATCATACTTATTTTCAACATACGTCTTTTCCCACTTATCTAGACGGCCCGAATCCTGACAACACAAACAGTGGTGTTGGCGTCAGTTTCTCCAGAGTGATGGTTGGAAAATGAGACAGAGCTATTCATTTCGGAGTGTTAGAATTTAACTGAGCAGGAGGAAAGAAGAAAGCAGCAAGTCCCAGGGCTTGAGCGCCATGTGCTAGGCTGTCGGAGGTGGGTCAGGCCCTTGGGGCGGCGCTTCTAGGTGTAAAGTCATCAAAGTCGGAGTTCCCTCACGAGAAACGAGTGCAATGTATGTTAGGAAAGGGTTGCTTATGGATGTGAAAACGGCTAGTTAGGAAACACGGAGGCGCGTTTATCTTTAGTTTAATTTCTATGTTTGTGGCCCACATTGCTCCCCCTCTCCGAGCGAAGCCTGGGAACTCGCGAGCAGCTTAGTGGTGCTTGCCCCAATATGTTTACCCCTTTGATCCTGTAACTTCCTTTTGGCCTTCAAAAGGATTTGTGGCATTGGTTTTCCATTTTATAAAGAGAAAATATATGAAGTAATGGGCATTCTATTTTAGAGACTTTTACTATTTAGAGACTCCTCATATCTCTATTTAGGCAGTGATCCCCAAACCTTTGTGGTTATTCACTGTATCACCAAAATTTTCTGTGCATGCCACTCAGTGTATTTGTTTATGATGTACACATGTGTATATATGTATACATGGCTGTATATGTATATACTGGTCTACTGATACAAGATAGACACTGAAAAAGCCATAGCAGGCATATAATTTTAAAAGTATGTATATTCTCTGGTACTCAGTGAAGTTTAAGGGATGGTGCAAGGGCTGTAGTTGGTTCGCGACTAACATGTATGGCAAAGTGGATATAGACACGGATGCATGACTTCCGTTGAAGTTATTTATTGTCACGTGAGATAGGTTCTTCTGGTCAGAGGAAGGGAAGAGTGCGCAGTTGGATGTAACTTCCACAAGAGCTCTTTTTCCTTCTGTTTTTGGGACCGGTTGAGCCAGAACGCCTTGGAAGTTCCTGAAAGATTTCGCAGTACATGGATTGCAGGAGCGGAACCAGAAAGCAGGGGGAGCACAAATGGTGCAGATGCAGAAGTATGGCCACGGAGTCCAAGCAGCAGTCTGAAAAGCATGTTTTGAGAATGCCTGGTACTCATTTCACTGATAAAACATCTCTCTTCTATGTGTTTACGACCCTGTGTATCCAACTGTGTGGGAGATACACAGTCGTCCCTGGGTCTCTGCGATAGCGAGGGCCAGGGTTGGCACGATTCAGATTTGAGCTGCGCGGGGCCAGGGCTGCACACTGCCAGGAGACATTTACCTGCACCATCTGGTTTGCATACATGGTGAACAGCGTCTTGCTGAACAAGGGGCCAAGGTGGAGGCAGCATTCCAGTGTTTATTTCTGGACCTATGAATTATGTTAGCACAGTTATTGTTAGTAGTTTATAAAGCCATATATTAACTTGTACACTTGATTGTAAGTATATTTGAATTGTGCACTATGTTGACTACTGTATATAAATGTGAAAATCCTGTACATTTGGTCTTAATGGTATATGTGTTTGATGTGTAAATGATAACTAATGGATATGAAATAGTTTGCTGTGAACGTCTTCATTTTATTTTGCTTCTCTTTTGCCAATTTGAATGCTTTAACTTAATACCCGTGAGGAAAATCTGAAATTTTTGCATTTGATGTACTGTTAGGTGGTGGTCTCTTAGAGGATGAGGGTAATTGTTAGTCGTAAGGCTCTTGTGTCATTAGAACAATGTAATGAATTTTTTAAGTGTGTAATTTCCTGATAGGATTTCAAATGAGTTTTTGAAGAAGCAGCACAGGCCTCTGGAATACGCCATTTGGCCTCTCCTTTAAGCCCAGTGTGCCCCTCGGAGTGTTGTGAAGAGTCGTAGCCCTGGGAGAGGGAGGAGGAGGAAAAGGA
>PVIC010003237.1:0-70377 GCA_004025085.1 Thryonomys swinderianus
ACCAAAGAATGTTTTGATGAGTGAAGTGCAAATGAAGCATAAAGTATAGCTCCTTTCCAAGGTACAAGGCCCAGTTTCCCAAACATGCAAACACTTTCAGTTGAAAGCATTAGTGGCCTAGCTGCAGAGTTGTTGAAGTACAAAAAAGCTTCCTTTGAACACTAGCACTTTGCCTAACACATGTTTAACCTCAACGTAAAGTTAGTGTTAATTGTTCCTAGACAGAGAAGCATAAAATGACTTGTTTTTATTACATCTTTGACCTGACATACAAAATTGCATAACTCAGTGTAGAGAATGTCTGTACATCTTCACATAAGATTGTTTTGGATGAAATCTCATTCTACAAATATCTTGAAAATTCTAGAACCTGTCTGGAGGGAAGAAAAAGAAAAATCCGTGAGTGTATTTTTTTGTGTGTGAATTTTATGAGACTTTTTTTATTCACACAGGCAACAAGAAACCATGAGTATACTTTTGAACAGAAGGGAACACCTATGTCTAACACACGTCTTACAAGGAGTGGCTGAAAGATCCCAAGGAAGAGAGCCCTTGCAAGTGGCCCAAGAAATACTTTAGAGTTTTAAAAGACTTTTCTCCAGAAGTACCAAAATTCATATTTTTTGACACTGAGGAACAAACACCAGTGGGCTAAAGTTCTAAGGGAATGATTCCAACTCAGAGGAAGAAACCTTGTGGTGAATACCTGGAGTTGTCAGTGAAAGGAAGCCTCTTAGGAGAGGAAAGATAACACATACTGAAAACTCTCAACGGATGGGCAGACTAAGAAGGGTTTTCAGAATGTGAGGTAGAGTTAAGGGTGGAGGAAGTGGTTTTGTCATTAGATATATAACTAGAAAACCCTTCTGTGTAGAGACCAGTCTATTAAATTTTTTGCCCGAGAATCCTCCCATTCACTTTTGCTTAACAGCCGTGGCTATGACTTTCCTTTTGTTGTGGGATTCAGTATCACTTATTCTTTGGTCCAGGTTGCTCCATTAATATCAGCAGTACTTACTATTTTGATTCAGTTACTATAGCCCATGCTCTGCATGAAGTCTTCCATGTGCATTGCCCTTTAAATACTTAAAGCATCCAAAAGGCGTGAATATTTTTACTGACTCCAGTCTACAGATTTAAAAACATGAAGCTCAGATAGGTGGCATGATGTTCAAAGATGCAGACCAGTAAACCTCAGTGCTGAGACACAGATCAAAAAACTCAAACCTCAAAGTTCTGTCTTAACCACTTATTTGTACTGTGTCCACTTCCTAGATAACGTCAACATCACCATTACAGTTACCACATCACCGAAGACCATCACCCATCCTCAATTCCCTCACCATCAGCACCGCTGCTTCCTCTCCTTCATCATCATCATCATCATCATCATCATCATCATCATCATCATCATCATCATCATCATCCCATCGAGGTTGGTATCATCCCTGTCGTCCTCCTCTCCTCAGTATCACCCTTTCTTCTTTCTCTTCCTCATCTTCCTCATCACAGCTGACATATGTTGTGTGTTCCCTGTATGCAAGGCATTGTCCAGGGTACCAGATATTCTAACTCATTTCACACTCATAGTAACAGTATGAAGTAGACTCAGTTGTTCACCTCATTTTACAGAGGAAGAACTGAGACCCAGGACAGATGCCCAGGCATACACTCCATTACAGTATTGGATTGTCCTCTACCCTTAGGGCTATTTTGCCACCTGACTGAGAGTAAGTCACAGAAACTTTGCACAAGTGCTGAAACTTAACACTCAACCTTTATACTTAGATGGTCTGTGATTCCATGGAACCTTTTATGATTGACTAGACATTATACTCAAGTGACTCTATCTGCTGTGGCTGAAGAGATGGATCCTCACAAGGATTGTCTTTTTTCATGCACTGCTCCTCTTCCTTATTTGCAGGGCCATGTTAGTGCCTTTCTTTGGAAATAGCTAAAGATGATCTAATTCCCCCTTAAAAATGAGGCCCACTGGGCCGGAGGATTAGCTCAGTGGTTCTAGCACCTGCCTCGCAAATGCAAGGTCCTGAGTTCGATCCCCAGAAACCACATACAATGCTGGGTGTGGAGTCTCACGCCCACCAGCAATCAATACCACATACCACAGTGCCAGGTGTGGTGGCTCACGCCTGTCATCCCAGCACTCGGGAGTCAGAGACAGGAGGATTGCTGAGTTTGAGGCTTGCCTGGGCTACATAGTGAGCTCAGAGCCAGCCCGAACTATAAAGTGAGACCCTGTCTCAAAAAAAAAAAAAAAAAAAGAAAGAAATGAGGCCCACTCTGTGGCCATCTGTGTGCACTGACCACCTTCCTAAAGCAGCTTTTTGGTTCCTCTTGGTGGTCAGTTCCCAGTTCAGGGGACTCACATAGCTTTTCTGTACACTTATACTCTCCAGCATGCAGCCACTGGCCATGCACAGCTCTCCGTTGTCCTTAACCAAAAGGAAATGGAATTAAGAAAAAGTTCCTCAGTGACACCACCCAGATCTCAATGCTCAGCAGCCACAGGTGCCTGGCTGCTGCCATGCGAGATGTCACGGACACATCACACTGCCTCCACAGCAGGCAGTTCTGCTGGTGAGTTCTGTCTAGAGATTTTCTCCTTCCTGTCAACTAGTGAAGTTCCCTGTCTCCCTCCTCTTGTGCTCTTGTCAGCCTGGGCATCTTCACATCCCCCCTTGTCCTGGCTCACCATCCATCCCCCCACCGGCTCTGAAACTGACCTATTTTCCAGTGTCACCAGTGAGGGGCAGGTGCCAGCCAGCAGTGTGGTGCCTTCTCACCCTGCTCCCCTTCCTGTTTGCTGCTCGCTGGGCTCTGGACTTGTTCCATCTGGCCACTCTCGCCTGTTGTCTTTGATGGGAGGACCTCCGCCCACAGAGCCTTGCCCAGCCTGGTGAAGGCCTCACATCTTCCAAACTCTCTTTCACGATGTTCCTCAGGGAGCAGCCATCACTTCCCCTTTTCCCATGCTGCTGCCCTAGTCTTTCTTTTCCTCCACCTTTTCCTTCGTTGTAGTCTCTTCCTTCTTTCACTTCTCCCCCCTTTTTTTTCCTCTTTCTCTTTCTCCTACTCTCCTTACACTTGCTTCTCAGTGGTTGTAGATTTAACTCCACACAGTGATTTGAAAAGTGAATAGGAAAAGGAGCTACGGTAGTCAATGAAAAGCTATTTTCTTCTTATTAATTATGCTGTAGTCTCCTTTATTTGAGAATATGTTCCGAGGTTCCCTGATGGACACCTGAAATCACAGATAACACCAAACACTATACCGTACTATGTATTCTGTCCTGTATGCACAGAGGTACTTATGACAGAGTTCAATTTATAAATCAGACACAAAAAAAGATGAACAACAATAATAAAATAGGATAATCCTAAAACTGCACTGTCATAAAATTTACATAGGAGGGGCTCTCATAATACTGTATGTTAGTATATTCATTCTGCTTTCTCTTGTGATGAGATGATACAATATCCATGTGATGAGATAAAAGGGGGTGATCTAGGACTGTGACATCGTCTAAGGCTACTATTGAGCCCTCAGAGAAACAAGCTTCTGACTGTCCATCTCCAGTGGTCCTGGATCGTGAGTCATGATGACGTCAGCAGGGGAGAGTGGCACCATGGACACACTGAACAGACAGATGATTGGTATCCCAGGGTGAGGGTGGAATGGCACAAGACTTCATTATACCACTTACTTATCACATTTTAAGACTCACAAAATCTTTCTAGAATTCTTCATTTGATATCTTTGGATTTTCACTGATGTAGACAACTGAAATAGTAGACATCAAAACTACGGATCAACCATTTAGAAAAAATAAAGCCACAAACCCCTTCCGAAGCCCTTCTGGATCCAGTATTTCTTTTTCTTCTCAGAGGGTGGTAAATGCGTCATTTTCTTCCCACCATGAGAGTGGCTTTTGTGATTATGGGTGAAGATAGGAATATCAGGGAGTAATTAGGACTTCAAGGTTGGTCTTTTGGAGAGCATATTTTCACATCAGAAATCCATAGCAGGATGTGAAACATTATCACCACCGAATTTACTCAGGACTGTCACGTTTCATTATGAGACTGGGCAGCACTTACACTGCGGTTTCAGCCAGGGTGTATTTAACTCTATCCTGATGGTTGTGCAGTGTCATCTAGCACACCAGGACATTCTCCATGCTGCTGAGGACTCCAGCTCTGGCCAGATGAAAATCTGCTCCTGTTCATTCTGCAAATGGTTACTGACTGCCAACCATATGCCAGACACTGTGAGGTGAAGGCCTGTAATGCTGCCTCAGACTCACGCCCTGGCCCCCTGGAGTCTACCTCTCAGCAAAGGGGTTAATGAGTTCATGTGCGGAGGCCCTGTAATAGGCAGGTGGAGAGAGCGAGCAGAAGAAATGGTGGGAATTCTGAGGAGCAAGGGAGGAGAAGGAAGGAGGCTCAGTTGGCCTTTGGGAAGATGGGCTGGCAGCTCAGTTTTGGATTAGCCAAACATGTGACTAGAGGAGAAAGATTTTTACATAAATTAAGACTTCTGAGACTTAATTTTCTCTCTACTTCAGTGGAAATATTAAGTATTATTTAGAAATGATATCCAGTAAAAGTGAGTGTTGCATACATAGTTGCATCAATCTTATCCCAGAAGCAAAGTTATGGGATTACTATTACAATTGGGATACAGAATTGATCCAAAATCTCTCATACTGTCCACTCATAATCACACTTTCTTACTTCTGCAGCCTTTAACAATCATTGTTGTTCTGTGTTCCTATAGTTTATCTTTTGTAGAATAGTATATATATAAGGATGGATCAAAATATATGCTGAATGTTAAAAAATTGTTTCAGTAAAAAGGCACTTTGCGTTAATTCTCTGTAAATTACTTCCTTTCAGATAAAGCATGTCATCCGGTTATTCTTGCCATTATCTGAAGCAATTCAGAAAGTCTTTGTTCACTTTCTCTCACTGTGATCAAAAACATAGTGAATCCTGCGGTCATGTGCTGTCAAAGGCAAAGGCAGGCTCATGACAGTATCACAGAGGGCTCTCATGCGCTCACTCACTGGACCTGAAACTGTGGCTTCCTGCTTCCTCTTTAAAGTCAAAGTGACTATGAAATGAACATTTTTTTTTTTGAGACAGGGTCTTGCTTTGTAGTTCAGGCTGGCCCTAAGCTCACTATATAGCCCAGGCAAGCCTCAAACTCAGCAATCCCCCTGCCTTTGCCTCCCGAGTGCTGGGATTACAGGTGTGAGCCACTATGCCCGGTTGAAATGAACATTTTGTATCAGTTCAAGACACAACAGTGCAACTAAAGACATTCTGAGGCAGACACAATAGTGCAACTAAAGATATTCATGAAAGAGAAGTTCCAGTATTGCTTCATAAAGTGGCAAGAATGATGGAAAAATTGTGTTCAGAGTAAGGGAAGTATTTTGAGCAGATCCGTGGCAGTGTATCTTATTGTAATGTATATTTTAAAACTTTAAACATCTGCCTTGTAAAATGAAAACATATAGTAAGTGACATTTTAGAGTTCATAGCTTTCACTCACCAAAATACCTTTAAGGTTGTTATGTTTCTCTAGCTTATTCCTTTTTCTTACTAGATAGCATTCCATCACAGGCTATCCCAGCAGTCTTACTCTTAGTTATTTAACCTAAAAAAGAAAATTACATGGGCACACAGAACCTGAAAAATCATATTTATACCTCTCTATTTATAATTGCCCATCCTAGAAAAATGCCTGCATGTCCTTCAGTGGCAGAGAAGATAAATAAAATTTTTGTAACTTTAAGTGGTAGAACACTCGTTCTCATTAACGTAAGCAAAACAAAATCAAGTAAAAAAAGATTCATTTGTTTGGACTAGAATAAGATTCATAGATCCAAACTCAAACGATTTCTTCAGATGTCTCTCTCTCTCTCTCTGTCTCTCAGATTGTTTTCCTTTGTAAGATGAGGAAAAGAGCTATCTGAAATAGTCATTGACTTACATACTTTCAGCACTGTGTCTCCTTAACTTCAGAAAGACAGTGATGTCTTCCATTTGCATCAGAAATTTCCAGAGGAGAATCTGACTAGATGAGTTTGAGTGATGTGTCCATACCCGAGAGAATCATTAGCCAGACACACCCTTTATGGTGGGCAGACACGAGCATTACTATCTGGAAATAGAAGTGCTATAGAACACCAGTATGGCTGCTTCCTAATGAAAGAAAGTGTAGGGAAAAAAAAAAAGCCAAGAAGTGGACATCACTTTAGCAGGCATCATGAGTTGTTTGGGTTCACTACAGCATTCAATATATCAAAAGCAGTTTTTGGAAGTAACATTAGAAAATTAGGGTAAGATTGTCTAAGGAACTTAGATTCATTTTCGAGAATAAGGAGCCACTTCCAACTTGTGAGAAAGGTTGTGGATGACCGGACCTGAGGCTCAGGAACAGCTACCTGGCAGGTGGGCTTAGGGTGAGCATGAGGAATGGCGTACAAGGAATCTGGAGGCCAGTTTGAATGTGATCACAGTGGAAGTACAAGGACAATCAGTATTACTTAAAGCATTTGGAGAGCAAGCAACAAAAATAGACTTGTTTGCTAATATCTCTTCTCTTCTTTCTGCTATACAATGTTCCCAGAATTCAAAGTACAGAGTTATGAATTCTTTTTTTTTTTTTTTTTTGAGACAGGGTCTCGCTTTGTAGTTCAGGCTGGTCCTGAGCTCACTATGTAGCCCAGGCAAGCCTCAAACTCAGCAATCCTCCTGCCTCTGCCTCCCGAGTGCTGGGATTACAGGCATGAGCCACCACACCTGGCGGAGTAAGATTGTCTAAGGAACTTAGATTCATTTTCGAGAATAAGGAGCCACTTCCAACTTGTGAGAAAGGTTGTGGATGACCGGACCTGAGGCTCAGGAACAGCTACCTAGCAGGTGGGCTTAGGGTGAGCATGAGGAATGGCGTACAAGGAATTTGGAGGCCAGTTTGAATGTGATCACAGTGGAAGTACAAGGATAATCAGTATTACTTAAAGCATTTGGGGAGCAAGCAACAAAAATAGACTTGTTTGCTAATATCTCTTCTCTTCTTTCTGCTATACAATGTTCCCAGAATTCAAAGTACAGAGTTATGATTTTTTTTTTTTTGTAGTTCAGGCTGGCCCTGAGCTCACTATGTAGCCCAGGCAAGCCTCAAACTCAACAATCCTCCTGCCTCTGCCTCCCAAGTGTTGGGATTACAGGCGTGAGCCACCACACCTGGCGGAGTTATGAATTCTTATCTTCAAGGTGTTTATAACTGAGCTGAGGTGGTGAAGCTGTGCAGTTATGAATTACACATATCTAGAGGAAACAACTCACATCCTGTTTATCAAATATTTGTGCCTTGTTTTAATTGTTCTGGCAGGTGGTAGTAAAGAGTCTTAAGAAAAAGATGTTTTTTAAACATTTACACCAAGGGCTGGAGATTTAGCTCAGTGGTTCCAGCGCCGGCCTCAAAAGCACAAGGCCCTGAGTTCAATCCCGGTAACCACATACAGTGCTGGATGTGGTGACTCACACCCACCAGCCATCAATACCACATACCACAGTACCAGGCGTGGTGGCTCATGTCTGTAATCCCAGCACTCAGGAGGCAGAGTCAGGAGGATTGCTGAGTTCCAGGCTTGCCTGGGCCACATAGTGAGCTCAGGACCAGCCTGAACTACAAAATGAGACCCTGTCTCAAAAAAAAAAAAAAAAAAAAAGAAACATTTACACCAAGTGGTCAGGACTAACTAAGTAACAAAGCTGCACTTTACCAGAGGATCATGTCACATAAAAAGTCAAAGATGAGAATTAGAAGAGAATGTATCTGCTTGGAAGAGCCGAGGGGTATTCCATGGTATGATGTTTGAAGGGTGGCTAATAAGCACGATGTAGGGGATGAAAAGGAATTGCAGCTGCAGAAAGGAATATGGACAGAGACATTTGGCCTGGTACACTGTCACCACTGAATTTTGTGTTTGGTGTGAAGTTGAAAAATGCTGTCCTTGGATGAATGGGGATGTGTTGTTTTCAGAATCAAGTCCACACACGTTGAACATTCAGTGTGTGACAGCATGGTGCTGGATAAACATGAATGGCTACAAGGAAGACCTAATCTTTGCTCCTGTTGGAACCAAATATGTGAATGGTTGGTCTTTAGAGAGTAGTGGGAGGCAGTGGATTGCTAAGGGCTATCCTAGTAGGGGTAGGTTAGAAAGAACCACTTAAATAAACATCTGTGTGTATGTATATGAGTCATATCTTCTCTCTGTTGGCAAGACATAATACAAGGCCTTCTTAGCTGTTAGAAAGGGTGGGAATTTAAGCTTTATTATTGGATATTCTGTGCCTAGCTAAAAATGTGGATTTCCATTACTAAAACAGAGGATGGGAGAGGATATTGATGAACAACCGGAAGTCCCTAGCACCCTGTGTAGCTTTTGACAACAATAAACTCACTTAACTTCCTTCTGTCTCTGTGAAGTGGGAAAGTCTATACTTAAATGTTAGGATGAGAACTGATGTAACATGGGGAAGTATTGTGAGAAACATTTCATGCATAGTACAGGCTAAATGAAGTTTAGTTCCTTATCTTTGGGTAGTTGTACCCACTAGCACATCCAGGGACAGGAGGCAAGACCCTAGCCCTTCTGAAGGAGTAAATATCTTAATAATTTCTTGTTTGTTTGTTTCATTGATTAAGGTAAAGAATATAATTTCTTCCAAATACCTCTAGAAGAAAATACAGTAAGTCAGAGGCTTAAGAGGAGATGAGAACTCTAGAGCTTCCTGAGCATGCATGCCTTTTCTGTCTACCTTTAAGCTGCCTCGTTGGATTTCTGATGATCCACAGATAGTCATCTCTCAGTAGAAAAGCAGGGCTCATTGTCTAAGAGGAAAACAGCAAAAGACAGAGAACTGAGACTTTTGCTCAATCAGTGAATGTACCTTGAGCACCTGAATTCACCTCAATACCTCAATTCCTCATTCACCTCAATCAGTGAATGAACCCTAAGCACTTTGATCAGATAGGGTTCCAAGTTTTGCACTGGAGACACAACCACAAAAAATGTAAATAAAACTGCTTTTACACACCTCCTATACTCCAGTGTGGGGGTATCCAGGACTCCTGGATACATTTCTCCTTGAACATCAGTTGATTCATAATTCTATATTTTGAGGGGTGGAGGGCAACTTTCATGAACACCTGCTCCTCTGAGATCTTGAAAAATGATAAAATAGCTACCAGCTATTTGTCATTTTCTTCCCTTATGAGTTGAATGCTTGTTATATGAGCTGATTCCTTTGGCTCTCATTCTGATCAAGTTCCAGATAGATAAAGTGTGGTAATTAAAAGTTAATGGTGGGCTGGGGATTTAGCTGAAGTGGTACCACACCAACCTTGGATGCACAAGGGCTCGAGTTCGATCTCCGGTACTGAAAAAAAAAAGTTATTGGTGATATATTTAGTGCTATTTTAATACTACCAAAAATTTTCAGGTTCCCTACTCAAGTTCCTGAGACAACCCTCCCTATATTAGAAAGATAACAGAATGGGACATTAAAAACCATTTTATTAATGGCCATTCAGGCTTTCAATAACTTCCAATAAAGTAGAGTCCAAAAGTAGGCAGTCATCTTAGAGAATTACCTCTTTGTACTTGGTTCACTAGAAGTACATGGTGAGTGGGAAAAACTTTTAAGGCCTATTACCTGCTCATTCATTTTACTCAACAAACACTGTTAAGTTCTAACTACAAGACACACATTTGTTTTAACTGCCTTAGAACTGCAGTAATCAAAACAGGCAAGACTCTGGTGCAATGAAGCTTTCCATCTCTTATCTTTTTAAAACTCAGTATTGCTTAGCCAAGACAGAAAATCTGATTAATTTTTAATTTGAAAGAATAGATTGTTGTTGAGAGAGTAAACAATACTTCTTTTTCCTTAATCCCATTTTCCCCTTTTTCTTTTATACTGTCGTTTCAGAGCCCATTTTGAATGATCCTGGCCTAAGATGGGTAGATCTGTGTGATGAAGTTATTAAGTTCTGTCCTGACATTTGCATCTTCACTCTATTGTTACGTATTTGGTAACTGTTCAGAAGAAATAAGTAACTACCAGTGAGTTGTTTCAGTACTGGGGCAACAAAGAAAGTACACCCCCCCAAGAGAGTGCTGTGAAGAGATGGTACAAGGGCATCTTAGGGGAGGGAGAAAATGGAGAGATATAGGAATGATGAATTGAAAGTTGTCAAAAGCAGAATAAAGTTGCTTGAAAGAAGAATGAGGATTTCTTCATGCCTGCTTTGATAACTTTTCTTGTCACGGAGACAAAAATACCTGCCACTGACAAATTAAAGGAGGAAAGACTCATTTTAGCTCACAGCTTGTAGGGGTTTCAGTCCATAGTAGGCTGACTCTAAGGTAGAGTGACAAGGAAGAGTGGCATCATGGAGAGGAAGTAGTCCGTGGCAGGGCAGGAAAGCAGCAGCAGCAACAGCAGCCAGCCTTCCTTTGGACAGTGCCAATGGGACAGTGCTGTCCCCACCCAGATGGGCCTTCCCATTATCCATACCCAGAACTATACTAAACCAGTCAATGGACTATTTTATTTTTCTCACACCCTTAAGCTATAATCACACACCCTAGATTGAGCCACTCCTGAAAAGCCCCACTTATGAGCACATGAAGCTTTGAGGAAGCCTTGAGACATAGGCCATACTACTACCCATGAGGGGATAGTTTGTTTCATTTTGTTTTGTTTTACAGTGTTGGTGTAAAGTCCAGGGCCTTGTCCCTGCTAGGCAGATGCTACACAATTGAGCTGTATGCCCAGCCCATGAGGGAGTGACTCATGGGAGATGAGATGGCACTAAGACATCAACATTGAAGGGATTTCAAACCACTAGGACACTGCTGGAAAGAGCAAAAGAATTCTAAAAATGAGAGTGTCTGGAAAATCGAGAAGAGGTTAAAGAAAACAGTGACTCTGTTTTCAAAAACATGTAAATTAAATGACAAATGAAAAAAGTGTGACACTCAAAGTCGTCAGAGGAGCCATTTAAGAGATGGCATGATTCAGGAAACAGCCTGCAGAACTTGGGAAATGGCAAAACAGATGGAAAATTAACTGAAAATTGAGAAACACTAAATGGGTTATGGTGGCATTTATGAAACGGTAAAAGAAAGTCTAAAGGGGAATAGTGAATAATAAATATGTGTAGAGAACATTTCAAATAATCAGATTTTGAAAGTTAAGGAGACTTAGCACTGTAAGGTAAAAGATAAAACATAAATCTGGAAGAATGAGACATGTTGAGTAATGAAGATGCTTATGTTGCCTTTGCAGGGTGGGCTCTGACAGAGATAGAAGTACCCTGAAAATGAGGACACTAAATTGCAGAGAGAGAGACATGCCAATTAGCATATGTGGTGGGACGGAAAATATTGACAGATATATGAAAAACTTATATGAACAGTAACTACTATTTATTAGACAACTGTATACTAATTATTGTGCTAGGTATATAATCTGTATGCACACTGTTAGATTCAGTCCCATGAAACTGTCATGGCTAATTAAATGATCTAACTTAACTCATTTTTACAAAGAAAGAAATGGAGAGTTGGAAAATGTTAAATTCTCCATTCAAAGTAACACAGCTGGGGTGACACAGCTTGTTTGTTTCATCAACATCAGGAAAGCTCAATAATTTTGAAGTAGCATTTCAACCCTTCATTCACTACATAATTACTTACTGCACACCAGCTCTGTGCTGGGCACTCTGTCCATTCTAAGTATATACTAAAGAAGGTAAACGAGGTCCCTACCTTCATGATGCATGTAGTCAACTGGTTAAAAAGCAAGACAGACAACAAAAGACCAAAGAGGGTCTGGTACAGCTACCAAATAAAAATATAACATGAAACGCGTATCACTTAAATTTTCTGCTAGCATATAAACAAGTGAAGAGAAGCAGATGAAACTAATTTTAATAACTTTATGTAACTCAGTATGTCAAAACTCAACATGAAATCAATACAAAATTATTCACGAGATGTTTCATGATTTTTAACAGAAACTTTTCAAAATGTAAGGTATGTTTTCTACTTACAGCATATCTCAGTTCAGAAAAATAGCTTTTCAAGTGCTCAGCCACCTGTAATTGGTATTTCCATTTTAGTGGAGGTCTGAAGAGAGCCTGTTAATTCTGATCTAATTTTTTTCCAGTTGAAATCTAGAAAATAGGACTATTTGTTTTTTGATTGTTACTCCTGATTACTATACATCAGCCATTCACACAAAATGTAAGCAGTAGAGAAATATTTATTTTGCTTGGACTTTAGCCTCATACACCTAAAAGTGTAGAAACTAGAGGAAACTTATATGTGTGCATGTTCCATATAGTTACATCTTTTCTGGTTTAGTGTTGCATATAGTACCTTAACATCAACTAGTGAACACTGTAATTCATGAAAGCCTCCCCACTTTCTATATTTTGGCAGCATGCTGTCACATATTTTTTGTTCCTTATCAAGAGATGGAAGATATAATTTGAAACATAGCAGCAGAATTTCTGGCATTTTATCTGATCACTAAGGGTTTATAATCAACTTTCAAGCGAAAAGCAAACAAGATTTCACTGTCTAATACAGGTACCTAGCAGGTGTTAATGGGACCCAAGCGATGCAGTGTCTAATGGTATTTTCCTGTGTAAAGAATTTTGCATTGGAGTAAGTTTAAGTAAGAAGAAAGCTTGAGGAAATATGGATTGTCCTCCCTAGAAATTAGTTGGGGGAATTGAAGGTAATAGGTATTTGTTCCCTGCCAACTTCATAATGAAATTACTGTTCAGCAAAAATTCCTGTTATAGCTCTTTTCCTCCCAAGGGATTGAAGGCTAAATAGATAAAAAGAGACAATATTAACATGAAGTATATGGAGCCATTGGACAAGAATATTGAATTGTAAGGAACCCAGAAAAATTTGATCACAAGAATCTCCACATAATTGTTTTCATATAATCTGAAGATCAACTGATTCTAAATATTCACCCTACTAATTCCATCTGAGTTTGCAAAAAGTGGAAGAAAACAGGTTAAATGTAGAAGATATTGAACATTAAAGTAGTGTAGTTAAGTAAATTCAATTGGCAATCCAAAGACACTGATCCTCTTGATTAAAACATCTGTGACACTCAGTTCCTGTAATATAATCTCTAAATGGCTCTACCAAGGCCAAGTGTCCATGCCAAAACATAAATATTTGTTCCCAGATTGACTGTATTCATCAGTTTTCCACCACGATAGCAAATACCTAAGTTAACCAACTGACTAAGAGAAAAGGTTTATTTTGGCTCACAGACTGGAATGCTCCAGTTCACAGTCTGGTGTACTCACTGCTTTTTTAGGTATGTGGCCTGGCAATACATCATGGTGGATGTGCATGGAGGAATAAAACCACTTATTTCATGGCTAGGAAGTAAAAAAGAGAGAGAGAGAGGAAGTGTCAGCTATTCCATTATCCTCTTCCAGATCTGCCTCCAAAGACCTCCGGTGGGCTCTACCTCTTAAATTTTCCACTGCTTCCCATAAGCACCACGCTGGAAACAAAGCCTTTAACACAGGGGCCTTTATTTAAACTTTTTTTTGACCTATGTTTTGGCTATTAGGCAGACCTAACCTGAACTTCATTCACCTCAAAGTGTTGAACTATTTCATTGGGCTCAAGAGCTCATTGGAGTCAGGAAATACCGAAATGAGTCGTTCATTCTAAGTATGAGCTTGGAACAGAAGTTACAGAGGGAAAATAGGTGATTATTTTTCTACTAGTTCAGGGAAAGGCTAGTGGTAGTTTTATCCTGAATTTTTATATTCCATGAACTGTGTGTTCCACTAAAGAAATTTAATTTGTCTGTCTGTGGAATCACTATACTCCAACTGCTGCCTCCTCCTGTTTCCCCTTGCACACATTACCCCAAAGTCTCATTTATGCATATTTGTCCTTTTCCCTTGTACACTTGCAGTTCAAGCCTCCATCCCCAGTGAACACCAGATAAAGCATGAGCTCCTAGTGTAGCTGATGGAACATTTCCTTTTCTGACCTCAGCTTTTGTCTCAGCTGCGTCCCTGGTATGGTTTGGATCTGGAATAGCCCCCAAAGTCTCACTGTTGAAGGACTGGTCCAAATGCCACAGTCTTCTGATGTGGAGCTTTGGGGAGATAATTGGATCATGAGGGCTCTGACCCCATCAGTGGATTAATTCATTGATGAATTCCTTGTGTGTGTGTGTGTGTGTGTGTGTGTGTGTGGTACCGGGGATTGAACTCGGGCCCTTATGTGTCCAAGGTTGGAGTGGTACCACTTGAGCTAAATCCCCAGCCCATGACTGATGAATTTGTAATTTACAGGTGCTCTTGGGAGGCAGTGAAGATATTTGAAATTGGGGCCTCCCTGGAGGGAGTATATCTTTAGGGGCATGCCCTGGAATGCTGAATCTTGTCCCTGGCCTTCTCCTTGCTTTCATTTCTCCTTGCTTTCTGACCACCATGAGGTGATCAGCTTTCTCTGCCATGTATTTCTATACTATAAGCTAAAAGCCAATAGAGCCAGGTAATTGCCGACTGAAACTAGAGTAAAATGAATCTTCCCTCACTGAAGTTGACTTTCTCAGGTATTTGTCACCATGATGCAAAGCTGAATAAAGCAGTCCTCCAAGCTACTTTTCCTGTGAAACCTGTACCCCCGCTATAGCTGATTCTAAATCCTGGAACTCATTGTGAAAATGCATCCTTCTCTGCTTTGGTCTTTGCAATTTCCTGTGTGCAGTGAGTCTTGTCTGCGATCCTTCTATGCAATCCTTATTCTCTCTTCCCAGTACAATCCAAACATCTTCCACTGTATTTCCAGAGTCCAGCCCGGGAGTCACAGCAGGACTGGCCACTCCTGTTGCTCTTCACCAATTTAGTTGATGCATAGCTCTATTTTCACACTTGCTATTTTTTAATGTAGTTGTTTGTGTTCTTCTGTTCAACCCTGAAAACCATATGGCTGTATTCTGTAGCAAAGTTCTCAACACAGAGTATATCACATAGCATGTACCAGAAGTTTACTGGATGAAAGAATGGGTAAGTGTATTGATGAATGTGTTGGTGGATAGAGAGGTGGCTGATTGGAGGAATGTGTGGTAGGTGGGTGGATAGGTAAATAGATAGGCAAATGTGTTTATGATGGTACTTCTGATTCCTATCTGTCAGTGTATTCAGCCACTAAGCATTAACTGAGCTCCCTCTCTTACCACGCACATTATGCCAGAAAATGTGGTAGGACCAAAAATAACCAGAAGGCACAGAACCAAAGAGCCAGCTTGGAGAATAAAGACAGCCTGATATAGTTCCCAATTAGTTACTTTGAAAGCCAGCTGATACTCAGAAATCTGACCAAAATTCAGTTTTCCTCTAAAATCCCTCCCATGTGAAGACTTCCTACAAGTGTCTGAATAAGAGAAGTGGAATGCCCCTTAGAGGTGCTTTTTTGGACCACATCCATTTAGCTGATCACATGCTAGCCAAAAAGCATCAAAAGGAGGAAAGAATAGAGAAGAAAACATTTCAGTTGTCTGCAGAATGAAAGGTGTTTAAGACATTAACAAAGAGGTTGACACTCTTCAAATTCACAGAAGATTGACAGGTTTGCTTCCATTGGCAGCAGTCTGAGTGCACCACTCCTAATCTTAAAGCCTTTCTTTCCCATATCCCCATGGCCTTCTGAACAAACCTCAGACACTTAGCCTGCCAGACGAGGTCCTGTGTGATCTGGTTTCAAGGGTCCTCCCCAGGTGTATCCACTGAAGAGCATGTCGGGCTGTTTCCTGCTTCTGTGGGTTTGTGTCACCCTCTTGGCTGATTCTTCTGTGCTTACTTCGTCTTCAAGCCTTCAACATTTCCCAGAAGTACTTCCCAGATTTTCCCAGTTGGGGCTGGGGCTATCTTCTGCATTTTTGCAACTTCTCATACTCCTCTCCATCAGTGCACAAGTGGTACTTTAGGTGCCACTGGTTATATGTACTTGAATTGTAAGAACGTGGTTATGAAGGTAGAAAAACACTGTTTTATTTCTTATCTGTAAGACTCATCATAAGACCTGACATGTAACAGACATACAGTAAATAATTGTTGAGTCAAGAAAAATATCTTTCTAGCAAATGATCAGAGCTATCTCAAACGCATCAAATAGAATAGTGATTACTATTTGCTCCTTCTTAAATAGCAGAAGGGGCTGAAGGATTTGATTTCAGAAAATTTGGAGAACAAAAGACACACAAAAGGAAATGGAAAATACCTGTAACCTTTCCATGCACAAACAAGCTTTGTTTTATCTTCTTTTCTGCTTGTTTAACATTAGACAGTGAGCAATTTTTTCATGCTGTTAATGTGACAAACACATGAGTGTTAATGACCCAAATAGTACTTTGAATGGAGACAATACTGTTCTCTGCCTTTCCCCAGTTTTCTCACCATGTCCTTGGAGTCTTGGTTCTCTAAGGTGTCAGACTCTTCTGACTGTGATGGGCCAGGTTAGACACGGATCCATTAGGACAATTGTATTCCTTGTGGCCGTTTCCCCACTTTGGTAGCTGCTTTTGGAAGGAAAGGAAAACAGAGCAAGAAAATGGAACTGCTTCATGGTGTGCTGTTTCTCTGGGGTAGTCTTGAAGGTTGTAGTGCCCCATACTGTTTTTATTGAGTGTCAGCTACATGGCCACTGCAATGTTTTCTTGGGTGTCCTTCATATCACATTTTCCTCAAGTTCCCAAGAGCTGTGATCCCTTTGAGAATCTTCTCATCCAAATCCAGGTAGATGAGCTCTACCTTCTTTCCCTAGCTGAGTCCAGTCTTAGCACAGGAAAGGTGGCTTTGAGGAGTCATGTGTGTGTGTGTGTGTGTGTGTGAGAGAGAGAGAGAGAGAGAGAGAGAGAGAGAGAGAGAGGGAGGGAGGGAGAGAGAGAGAGGAGAGAGATAAGACAGAAAAATGCCACCTGTGATGAAGACACTTAGGGTAAAACCTGGCAGTGTCAATGTTGCGTGAATCAGATACTAGGAGTCATCCTTGATGCCACCCTCTGTCTGGCCCTCAGGCTAATTGAGCTAAATATCCTCCCACTTGGTCCTGTTTGTTCTCTGCAGCCATTTCTTCCTTTTTCTTTCATCTCCCCCTCTTCTTTGGTCACCATCAAGATCGAAGCCACCACTGTCTTTCACTGATTACAAGAACAATAGCACCACCTGTAAACGGTACCCTTGTCCATTCTAGACTCCCTCTGATCCATTATCTATACAATCTGACATAATAAGACAATTGTGTGTTTATACCATCTCGTGGTTAAAATATTTCAGAGCCCTCCCATTACTATAAGACAATAACAGAATTTAACATGGCCTACAAAACTCTATACTATCTACCACCCTCTATATTTTCAGCCTCACAAAATGCCACATTTCCCTGTCACTGTTCTGTATCCAATCCCTTATATATGCCACCACAGTGCCTTTGCACATGCTGTCTCCTTTATTACTTATATATTTTCTTACATAGTTTTAGTGCTGCCTCATCCTTCAGGTCCAAATGTATTTCATTAACCTTGCCTGACTTCTGTTTCACTTTCGCACAGCACATCTTCTTTCCAATGTAACACTTAGTATAAGTCTGTGGGTAATAAGTTAACACCCATTGTCTTCCTTAAACTATAAACTTCATAAGGGAAGGGGATTATGTGTCCTTAGCAGCCACCTGAGCAATGAGATGTAAAGTTTAAAAACATGCCAGTTGAATGAATGAGAAATAGGTGGGGTGGGATTTCTTCAAAATTGAATGCATTGTGGTTTATAAACACGCAAATTTCTTCAGGGAAGTGTGTTAAAGCTGTGTAGAATGTGCGTGTTATCAGATCATTTAGGTTATTTTTATGACCCTAGCAGGATAGTAATGTTCCGTTTTATGTGTTAAACATTCAGAGCTGACACAGGCCTGAAGGTCCTGAGAAGGAGCCCAGGCACGTGGAGCAGAGAGCCTGGGCACTGAGCAGCACCTGTCCTCCTATAGATGGGGCTGCGTACGGCAAGAATGGCTCTGTCACGCTTATGTGTCACAGTGACACTCGTGGTGGCATCTGCTCATTTGGTTGGCACCTCTCTAACTCTCCTCTAAAAGTTTGTCTTTCTCTCTTCCCCATCTAGATTTATGGTCAATGTGACCTGGGATGGCAAAGACTTGTCCTTTACAGAGGAGGGCTATCAGGTGCACCCCAGGCTGGTGGTGATCGTGCTGAACAAAGACCGAGAATGGGAAAAGGTGAGCATCTTTTTGTGCTGAATGTGGAAAGGCCAGAAAGCACTGGGAGAAAAGGTCAGTTTATCACTCTTTCTAGGACACTCCCTGCAGAGCTGCTCCAAGCCTCATCCTGAAGCTAAGGGCAGATTTTCCTTAGAACAGGGACACTGACTACCACAAGGTGCAATTGGAATTCTTTACTGAGTGAACTTGTAACAGTGTTCTGTATGCTGTGTTGGTTCTCAAATGCCAGCAGGAGTGGTTCTGGGAAGATTCAGGGTAATTTAAAGACAGCCAAGTTTGGTTTGTATCATTATAGTAGAAAGTGTTCATTATATATCAGTTTGCTTAAATCTATCAAACATGTGTCATTGTTATCATTTAACTGATTGGCCAAGTACCCTGTACTTTCATTTAGATTCATCTTCTAGGTAAACCAATTTTCAAAACTTAAAGATTTATCACTTCTATAAATCATATATTGGAGCGGGAGATTGTAAAGCACATGTCCAAGCACATATATCTTAAGTTTAAAAAATGTGAAAAATTAGTGTGCAAAGAAAAAAGCCACTTCAGGTCCTGAGTCAGAGGAGAGACTTACAGGAAATTTGCAGATGGTCGTATGCACACAATGTCACATACCTCTCTCAGGTGTACTCTGTATCCTTCATAAATCAACTCTCAAATTATTAGCCACAATATCATATACACAGTGTAATAGCAAAAACAAGAAGGGAGATTATATTGTTATCTTGCCTTTTTTGACAAGCAGCGCCTGACTTCTGAACTATTTTAGCATCCTGAGACTTAACCTTTACTTTGCACATCAAGTGAAGGCCTGAGAGATCCCAGGGGAGAGGAGGATATAGGCTGTGGTATTGGAGATATGATATAGTTAATTGGCATCAGAGAAAATAATATACACACAGGTGCATTGACCTTGGGGAGACAGTGACAAATATTGATCAGGGAAGAGTGAAGAACATGCATAAGAAAACTTCATACCACATCCAGCACCCAAAAGATACATATGCTTCCAAGAGAACATGGGAAACTCTCAAAGTAGGCTATGATTTGGAACTAAAAACAAATCTCAATATACCTAGAAGGATCGGAACTATGCAAAATGTTCCCTTTGACCACAGCAGCCTTGAAATAAAAATCAGTAACAATACACTTGGAAAATCTTCAAATATTAGCAAACTATTACATATTTCTAAATAATCTGTAGGGTGAAATAGAAACCAGAAAGATGTTAGAAAATATTTTGGTTAGAGTGATAATGAAAACACATCACATTACAACAAAATTTGAAGAATAAAATTGAAGATGTGGTCAGAGGGAAATTCATACCTTTAAATGCTTATAATGAAAAAACAAAAAAATAAAGTCAAAAATTTAAGCTTCTAAATGAAGTAGCTAAAGAAAAGAAACATAAACATAAATAAAGTAGAAGAGAAAAATAGTAAATATGAGCAAAAACTGACAAAATCGAATGAATAAAATTACAGAAAAAAATTAGTGAAAGGTCAGTTCTTTGAAAAGATTGATGAAATTCATAATATTAAGCAATAAAGGAAAGAGAAAACAAAGTAACTAACAGTAAAAACACAAGAAATTACAAATCCTATGTGATAAAACAGTAGTAGGAAAAATTTATGCCAACAGACTTTTCAATGTGGGCAAAATAGACAAATAAGAAAACATAAAACCAATATGAGAAGAAATTAACTATCAGAATAACTCCATATTTGCTAAGATATTGGACATGTAACAAAAATCTCACTTACAAGAAGAAAAAAGAGAAACTTCTGGTCCAGATGGCTTCACTGAATTCTATTAAACACCTAAAAAAGAAGTAACACCAATATAACAAAGCTTTTCATTATGTTTCTAATCAGAATCCAACAATATATTTTAAAAAGGATGATACATCATGGCCAAGTAGGTTTTATTTCAGGAATGCAATATTGGTTCAGCACTGAAGATAAATCAGTGTCATTTAACATAGTAACAGAAAGAGGAGAAAATTATAAGATCATCTCAAATAGATGTAGAAAACTCATTTAATGAAGGCCAATATCCCTTCATGATAAAGAAGGCAAATTTCCCAATCTGATAAAATGTGTCTATGGAAAGCCTATAGCTAATATCTTATTTAATGATGAAATATGTATTTAAATAATTTTTGAGGAATTATTATGAGAACAGCCTAGAGAAAAGCCTTTTTAATAACTAGTATTAAGTTCTCTGACTATTCACATGAAAAACTAATAAACTTTGTCCAAATCTTCAAGTATACACAAAAAATTACATGAAATTATTAGAGGCTTAAATGTAAAAAATAAAATTATGAAGATTTTAGAAGACAGCATTGGAAGATACTTTGTTGTTTGAGGGGATCATAGATTTCTTAAACAAAATTCAAAAAGTATCAAACAAACAGCTGTAAAGACACAGACTGTACTCTCTCAAAAGTAAAAACTTTTGCCGGGCATGGTGGCTCACGTGTAATCCCAGCACTAGGGAGGCAGAGACAGGAGGATTGCTGAGTTCGAGGCTTGCCTGGGCTACATAGTGAGCTCAGGGCCAGCCTGAACTACAAAGTGAGACTGTCTCAAAAAAAAAAAGTAAAAACTTTTGCCGTGTAAAAATACTTAAAAGTGGGGCTGGGGATTTAGCTCAGTGGTTCCAGTGCTTGCCTGGCAAGGACAAGGTCCCTGGTTCAATCCCCGGGAACCACATACAACAATATTGAGCATAGTGACTCACACCCACCAGCAGTCAGTACCACATACCACAATGCTGGGCATGGTGGCTCATGCCTGTAATCCCAGCACCCTAGAGGCAGAGGCAGGAGGACTGCTGAGTTCGAGGTTTGCCTGGGCTACATAGTGAGCCCAGGGCCAGCCTGAACTACAAAGCAAGACCCTGTCTCAAAACAAAACAAAACAAAACAAACAAAACAAAAGTGGAAAAAGCAAGGTATAAATTGAAAGAAAATGTTGATACATACACTTTACAAAGTGTTCATATCTAGAATATGTTAAAACTCCTACAAATAATAACAGAAAGAGAAACAGCACAACTAAAGTGGGAAATTTACTCAAATATTTTACAAAAGATATTATTTGAGTAGCAAAAATTCATAAAATGCTTGACATCATTGGTAATAAGTAACATGCTAACTAAGGCTGCACTGGGGATGTCATTTCATACCTGTGGAGTGGCTATAAATAAAAATAATGACAATATCGAGTTGTAGTAAGAGTGTAGAGTAAGTGAATCTTCTACAGTACATCCGTGGTAGGGATGTAAAACTATAAGCATCACGGAAAACTGCTCTGTAGTTTGTTTTTTTTTTAATCAAGTGAAACCTATACACATCCTATGATCAAGCAATTCCACTCTTCGTTATTTATACCAAATAAATGTAGATACAAATCCAAAATGTTACACTTGTACAAGAAATCAGCAATAGCTCAAGTATCCATTCAAGAGGAAATGAATAAATAATGTAGGGTATATTCATCAAATGAAAGTCTACTGAGTAATAAGGAGTGAACTATTCATAGGTCTGACAACATGGATGAATTTCAAATCCCATTATGTTGAACAAAATAAGACAGACATGAAAGATTATACTGTCTGATTCCATTTATATAAAGTTCAAGACAGAACTTGGCCAGGGGAAACAAGGTAAAGAAAAGAAAATGAGAAAAGAAGGAAAAACTGGAAATAGTCTTTGTAAGTAGGGAAGGGTGGAGGGGTTGAAGGCAAGGCAGGGGAATGGGAAAAATAGGAATCAAGGTATGTCATATACAGGTACAAAATCCCAATGATAAATGTCAACATAATGTCTACCTAAAATATACTAATAAAATTTTTTAAAAGGAATAATGGCTATTTCCTTGGGGCAAAATGATGGACAGAACAGGGGCCCAGAGAATTTTCTAGAGTGTTGGTGATTATTTTCTCTCTTGAACATTTCTGAAAATACATTTAGCCACTCCACGAGATTTGTTAATTTTGTTGCACTCTGGTTTTTTTTTTGTTTGTTTTTTTTTTGAGACAGGGTCTCGCTTTGGAGTTCAGGCTGGCCCCAAACTCACTATGTAGCCCAGGCAAGCCTCAAACCCAGCAATCCTCCTGTCTCTGCCTCCCGAGTGCTGGGATGACAGGCGTGAACCACCATGCCTGGCACTGTAGTATTTGGTATTGATGGCTGGTAGGCGTGAGTCACCACACCCAGCATTGTATGTGGCTACTGGGGATCAAACTCAGGACCTTGTGCTTGAGAGGCAGGCACTGGAACCACTGAGCTAACCCTCCGGCCCAACACTGTTTTATTTAATTAAAAATAATTTAAGCCATACAAACTGGGATACCGAGTACACTTTACACACATTTTTTCTTTTTGCTGAGGATTCATATTTTTACTCCCAGACATGAGTACTAATAACAGCAGCAGTTATTGTCTACTGATCACTTACTCTGTTTTTTAAGTGATACGTCAAAACGATGGCTGAAGACATTGTTTATTCATTCAGAAATTTCTGTCCAATTCTACCGTATACTTGGCACTGTTTTTTTTTTTTTTTTGAGACAGGGTCTCGCTTTGTAGTTCAGGCTGGCCCTGAACTCACTATGTAGTCCGGGGAAGCCTGGAACTCAACAGTCCTGCTGCCTGTGCCTCCCAAGTGCTAGGGTTACAGGCGTGAGGCACTACGCCTGGCTACTTGGCACTGTTCTTAATGCTCAAGAACTTACTAGTGGACAAGAGAACGATTCTTACCCATGGAGCTTAGACTGTGATGTGTGGGAGGGGATGAAAAGGAACGTGATTCTAAGTGCTTCTGTTACAATTGAGGAAAACATTAGCTTCCAGTTAACTGTTCGTAGTTTTCACCTCTCTCCTTCCCCTGATATCCCCACAGCCCACAATATCAAGGGGCTCATGATTTCATGAATGTTCTTTAACCCCTGCATCTTGCATCTGTGACTTGGAATGTGCTATTCTTCTGTCTGTAATGATTTCCTATCTTCTTCTATCTTTCAGGTCCTGATTTTTCTTTCTCTTTGTGTGCAAAACCCAAAATAAGAGAAAGGTTTTTACTGATCATTAATTGGAGGTGGGAGAATGTGTGCCTGTGTGCCTCATGCTGCTGGGTTTAGGTATGAGTTTTCAACACCTACTTTGGAGAACCACCTCTGGAGGTATAAAATAGTCATTGATTAGAGTCAATCAGCTTGACTCACACCTGTGAATTTTCTATGCAGCCTTCGGATCTGGCTCATCTGCCAGGGAGTGAGTTTACAAGAGGTCACCGCAGTGCAGTGACAGCATTAAACAAAAGAAAGCTGCCCTTGATATACTTCATTTCCAGATGCTGCAGAATGCCCTTTAGCATTTTGTGTAGCCTCTTTCACATTGCTAGTGAAATACAGCAACTTCCCAAAACATGCACTGGAGAAGTTGGTGCCAAGTAAGCTTAGAATTTACAAATGCTTTCTGTACCAGGTCTATTCTCTTGCACACAAGAGAGCCAAGCCTTCAGAAACAACTCCCCGTGCTTCTGTTTCTAAGAAAGATGAAGCCAGCTGAGCGAGTAAATACCGGCCATGTTATCCTTAAAGCTGCCACAGAGCTGCATCCTGGCTCAGCGGGCCAGCAGAGGGGAGGCCACTCAGGACAGAGAGCTGCTCTCTTTGAATCTCTGAGGTCACCCACTGGTGTCATCTGGAGAAGCAGCATGGAATGATGATGTAGAAAATGCATAAAACCCTTAGAGGGGCGCTGGCTCTTTCACAGGATTTTTGCACGTGGCCATCATGGGCTGTATAGATGCCGAGCACCACAACCTCTGTGTGTTTCAGACACAGGACTCAGAGCTGAGTGGCCTTTCCTTGCAAATAGAGATTACCATGCCTTTTCTCTTCCTTCTTTTCTGCCCACTTTGGAGTCTGGTAGTTCCCAGAGATGCCTGAAAATAGCACCTTGGATTCAGGTGTTAACATTTGGTCTAGTACAACCCACACCCTCAGGTGCCAGTGGCGGGTTTGCTGGTGGGATGAATGGGGAACTGTCCTTCAAGTAGCTCATCATTGAGCCAAATAGGACAACAGAACAAGACAATCCACATTTTGCCAGATATAAGATAAATCGTAGGGCATAAAGGAGGTGGTTAAATGCGGCCTCTTCACTTGGGGCAGGTTTTCAAGAGGATGAGGATGCTGGAGTTAGGCCTCACTTGAAACACTGGATTTTTCTTCCAGGCTGAACCACTATTTTATTAACTACTGCCCCCCAGTGCTTTACAAACAATTCTGTTTATTATTTTAAGATTAAAATAATTTTAAGATGAAATTACATACACGTTTGGCAGTGCACCTATATCCACATGCAGACTCGTTTTTTGTTTTTTTTTGAGACAGGGTCTTGCTTTGTGGTTCAGGCTGGCCCTGAGCTCACTAGGTAGCCCAGGCAAGCCTCGAACTCAGCAATCCTCCTGCCTCTGCCTCCCGAGTGCTGGGATTACAGGCTTGAGCCACCAAGCCTGGCGCAGACTTGTTTTTAAATTAATTTTTTAAAATTAATAAGAAATAAAGATGGTGTATTTATAATCTACAACAAGAGTTTTAAAAGATATATACATCCATTGCAGAAAGTCTAATTAAGTTGTTTAATGTATCTTGGGCTAGCTATAAAATGGATAAGTATCGAGAGACATATTTAAAGAAAGATCTTTCAAACTGTTTGAAGTTTGGGCTTCAAATATCAACAGTGCAGAAAAGCATATGAAAGTAAAAAGAACATTTGTTCCTGGAGAAGAACTAAAGAAAGGTGGTAATGGAGTCCAGGCAGGCAGAGGGCATCTCTCCTGGTGTTCCCGAAGGAACTGTCCACCCCTCTTTCTTGAAGTTCTGCTTCTCTTCATTTATCCTTTCAGCCTTACCTCATACAAAGGCAATTTCATCATCTTTCTCCCCCTGTGCTTGCTTGTTTGTGCCCCTGGACAGCAAGCTTCATTCTGGTCCCCACTGTCCCCTCAGCCCTCATGTTCAGTTGTCCTGTGCTCATGCTTGACTCCCTGATGTTCCCATCCCTTTGAACATTCTTCCCTCTTTGTCAAGGATGCATATTTTTTCCCATGGATTCCCAGGAATGGAGTTTTTCTACGTGATTTCTGCAGACCTGCACACTAACCCTAAGTTTGCTTTGTAGTTGTTTGTGCGCACAGTCATCTTTGCTTAGACTAGGAGCCCATAACAGAAAGGTCTGCTCCTTTGATCTGTTTCTTCATCTCTACCTCAAAGGCTTCGTCTTGGTACACAGATGGCCCTTTGTAAAATCTCAGTAATGATGACTTCACTCGCCATTTATTAAAAGCTAACCAGAGCCAAAGACTATGCTGAGAAGAGTACATTTATGATTTCATTTGGTCATTTCAAAAACTAAAGTATTCCTGCCTCAGATGCCATAATTCAAGTTCAGAGAGGCCAGTGACCTACTTAATATCCCCCAGTTCATAGATTGTAGGGAAAAAAATGTACATGTAGCTTTGCCTAACCTCGAAGGCTGTAATTCCCTCTATGTTATGCTGAAGAGCTGCAATAAGGACATTTTGTAGGAGAAGATAAGGGTCTTCCTCCTTCCACCTATAGAATAACATCTATCTTCTTTTTCTCTTTGGATGCCATAGATCCTGCTTGAAACCAGTTCTTTAGATGGAGCACAGGGTATAAATATGAATGACATCTCATAGACCTTGTGATGCTGGTCTATAGGAATTCTATCTTCCAATTTAGTTCATTAAGGAGGAAGATGCATCCTGTCTTTTGTTTCTATGCATAGTGAATTAAGGGGCAGTTTGCCTGTGGCATATCAGTGTGTTATTGTGTCTAGAGAGATATGGTAATATGCAGTTATTTTTTTAAATCTTTGATTGGTACACAATAATTATATATAGGCATGGGCTGCAGTGTGACATTTCAATACATGTGTATAACACATGATCATCGGATCAGATAATTGGCATATCATCACCTAAATATTTACTTTTTTTTTTTTTTGAGACATGGTCTCGCTTTGTAGTTCAGGCTGGCCCTGAGCTCACTATGTAGCCCAGGCAAGCATCAAACTCAGCAATCCTCCTGCCTCTGCTTCCTGAGTGCTGGGATTACAGGCGTGAGCTACCATGCCTGGCTTTTTGGTATGTGGTTCTGATCGCCAGGCCCGGTATTTTTGTATGTGGTTCCTGGGGGATTGAAACAGGGACCTTGCGCTTGCTAGGCAGGCATCAGAACTATTGAGCTAAATCTCTGGCCCTATTTATCATTTCTTTGTGTTCAAAACATTCAAAATCTTCTTTCCTAGCCATTTCAAAATGTACAAAGCCCTGTTGTCAGCCATAGTTATTCCATTGCATTATGTCGCACAATTTCTCCTGTCCAGCTACCCCCTTACCTATTAACCAGCTCCTCTGCAGTCTCCTACCTTTCTCAGATATGGTAGCATGATGTGATTTGAAATTATAATATGTTGAAGCTCCTTTGCTTTTAAATCATTGTACTTTCACCTCTTCCATCTCTTTCCCACCACCACCACTCCTGTCACTCCTACTACGTTTAAACTAGAATGCCTGTGTGAGTCAGGAGAACCCATGAGATGTGTTCTGTGTGAGTGAATACATATACGTGACCATGAATGCAGTAGTCTGCAAATGGGATCATCCTGCCAGGGAACTGAAGTATTTGTGCAGAGAATACACTTGGCTTGTGTTCATGCGTATTCCAGTGAAGATTCCTTTAAAGAAATCATGGGGGGCTTTGGTAATTATGAAGATATCAGGAAATGACAACGGATAGAACGATGATGCAGATGACTAATACTGGACTGGACTGTGTACACACCTTACAAACAAGCAGAAACTCACCACAGCTCACACAGAATGACAGCTGCATCCTGCTGAGGGAGTGTGGTGTCTGACTGCCAGGACTGAGAACATTCCATACGTTTGATCATAGGCTTTCCTTTTTCCCTTTACCTTTCTGTCTCTGGTGTTCAACAGCAGAGGCTTGATGAATATTCGTAGTGTGGATCAGACAACGAATGAATGGAATGACTGCTCCCACCCCCAGAAATACCCCCAAATCAGGTGTGTGATTCAGTGTAACCATTTTACAAGTATGGTTTCTTGGGCTACCTGCAGCAGAATCATCTTTGCCCTACCTCAAATCTGTGGAAGAATTGTTTCTGCATCTAAATCATATTTTTCTTAAGCCCCACAAAGGATTCAGATGCTTGTTCAGCATGCAGAACTCTTGCTTTCCACCAGAGACTTACTCTTTGTCACTTTAAAATGGTCTTCTCTTGGTCACAATTTTTTCATGGGTCCTCACTGCTCAGTTTTCCTTTGCATTACACTGCTTAGCCACAATGCTTTAGACAAATAGCAGTGGGAAGGGGAAGAAAGAAACTGGAGTCTTGTTGCACCTTGGGTAATTTCTGGAAGATGAGACAGTTATTAACAAGGTCAAATAGTATTACATATAAATATGGGTCAGTACCCCTCATGTAATTTGTCCTCAATAAATATTAGCTCATTAAGTGATATTTGCAGTTAAATTTGTCCTTTATAAATAGAGATAATTAAATTTGGGTTGCATAAACTTCATTTATTCATACATTTATTCCACCAAAGAGTTTCTGGAGCACCAGGTCTGGAAGTCATCTAAAACACATAATGCGTCTAGTCATTAAGAGACTTGGTGCCTAACAGGGCACTAGGAGCTCACAGCCCCAGGATGTCTGGAGATACGTCAGAGGAAATGCTCTAAGAGAACTCCCAAGGGAGGTGTTAGATCTGTGAAGGAAGAACAAGGGATCCACATCAAGGACTTCTCACCTCAACAAGCTTTCTGGGAAGGAACTAGATGTGAACTTGTGAGCCTTGTAGGAGGCCCTGCCATGCAGCAGGTACCCTCCAAGCCAATGTCTAGGATAAGGGTGCTTAAAGCCCACTTGGAGAAGAGTTCAGTGTGCTTGAAGCAGATGTGATGAAGAGAGGATTCTGAAAGGGCCCCAACGTGACACCCATTCTTATAAGCTTCCCCTGGAATTGTGAGCAGATCTGTGATTATGTTGTGTAGTCACTCCCAGGGTTATGTTACGTTACATGACAAAAGGGATATTTTTCCATTGATGTTGAGTTACCTAGGGGGGAGATGGTAAAGGTAGGTCCCATTCATTCATATGAGCCTTTTTCCCCCCAATCCTGTGGAGTTGAGCCCAGGGTCATCCTAGCCAGGTACAACTTCAGCCCATTTTAAAATTTTTGAAACACGTTCTCCCTAAATCATGGAGTTGACCAGGCTGGACCTGATCCTCCTGGCTCAGCCTCCCAGAGTGCTGAGATCACATGTATGTTCCACTACACCAGGCTCACATAAACCTTTTGAAATAGAAGCTTTTCTGCACCTGGTAGCAGAGGAGAAGTTTGAAACTGTTCAAGGGTGTCCTGACTTCTAGATAGGATGGAGGGGGCAGTATCACAAGGAGTACAGGGGTCTCCAGGGCCTGAGGGCTGGTCTGCAATGACAATCAGCAGGGAGCAAGGACCTCACTCCTGCAAACTTGGCCCCCAACTGGAATGAGTTGGGAGTAGATTCTTTGCACATCTCCAGATAAGAGCTCACCTTTGCGATCTCCTGAACAGAGAGCAGAACTGAGCAGCCCTGCACCCATAGAACTGTGAAATTAGAAACAGATGTTGCTTGAAGTGACCAAGCTCAAAGTACTTTGTTGCACACCAATATAAAAGTAATACAGATGTTCAAAGAGAAATTAAGGGAATGAAGGATTATGCTTTCTAGAATTTGCATCGTAGATTATGAGATGATTGTTTTAAATTTTTATTACTATATGTTTGTGGCGTAATGGTTACGTTCATCATGAGGAATTGGTACATGTACATAACACATCTTAATTCTTTTTTCATCACTTCTCAGGGATCTTCAGGGGCACAGTTGAGGAGCTGGAGGTGAGAGAACAACATAAAACTAGTAACAATCAACTAACATTTGATGAGCTCTTACAGTGAGCCTAGCAGCATGCTGAGCAGTTACCTAATTCTCACAGCGGCATTGAGATATCAGAGATTTCTCTTCAGGATCACAGAACTAGTAAGCTGTAAGCCAGGATATTGAACCCAATAGCCTGAACCCAGAAACATAAACTACACCTTCTCCTCCTCAAAAAAAAAAAAAAATAGTGGGACATGGTGATGCCTTCTTATACTCCCATTACTCTGGAAGGTTGATGCAGGAGGATCATCTAGCTTTATCCCAGCCTGGGCAACTTAGAGATGGTCAAAAGACCATGTCTCGCTGGGCGTGGTGGCTCACACCTGTAATCCCAGCACTCAGGAGGCAGAGACAGGAGGATTGCTGAGTTCGAAGCTTGCTTAGGCTACATAGTGAGCTCAGAGCCAGCCCGAACTACAAAGCGAGACCCTGTCTCAAAAACAAACAAACAAAAAAGACCATGTCTCAAAATAAAAAATGAAAAGGGCTGGTTATGTACCTCAGTGCAAAGGCCCTGCCTGGTTGTTGGCATGAATCTTTGGGACATTTTCTAAGCAGCTCTTTAAAAACAGTGAAGGTATGAGGAAGAAGTGATTATCTGAAAGGTATGTGTCAGGCAGGAATTGAGCAGTCACCTTTTTTCTTTTCTAGATTTTTAGGTTTTTCCAGAGTTAGTACTTCCAAAAGAAATTTGTCATACCTTAGGTGGTACTGTTTATCTCCCTTCCTTCCTTGACCCTTTCCTCTCTCCTTCTTTCCTTTCTTCACCTGAACTCATATTTAAAGTTGAGTGCCCTTTTCAAAATGAGTTTGGTAATATAATCAACGTTAGCAAAGTCTGTGTGGAGTTTAATTTGTTTCCTTATATAATGATCATTAAGTTTCTCAGATGATGTGAGCCACAGAGAGGGAAAGTTAAGCCATTACAAAAGATTTAAAATTACCATCTGACTTCCCAAGAGTCACGCAGAGCGACTATTTTAAATACCCACACAGTACAATATGTTAGGTCACAGTGAGGAAAATATAGTAGGTCCCTAACAAATTAGCACACGCAGCTGAAGTAAATGGCGTCATTGCTTCACTGCATGTTTCTGTTAGGCTCTGCTGCTGCTTCTTTTTTTCTTTCTGCAGTTGTAACATCAGCCCAGCTCCAGGAAGAATAGCAGTTAAACCAGTGCAGTTCTAGATTTGAGAATTTAAAACAAAAACACAGAACTCATATAAAATATGTCCACATGAAAATATCCAATGCTAGGGTGTCAGTGACAAAGATGGGCGATGATGATAAGGCATGCTGTTCATTGACATGACACTTTGGAGAGCAGCAGTTGCTATGGATTGATCTTCTGCAAAGTATAGACACTATGCAGGGTGTTTTCAGTGCATTATCCAGTTTTAGTCTCATAAAGGTCTCCACATTTTCCCAGACCCCAAAGGGAAAGCATTATAATAGTATGTGATAATCAAGGTAATGTACCAAGTGCTTAGAACATGGATTGGCCCATGGAAGGTGAGTGATACATGTGAGCTTTATTTGTTCTGTCTTCATGCTACAGGACAGAAAGTGGAAGTCACCAAACTTGAATGACTGGGCTAAGATCACATAGAACTGAAGGTAGAATTGGAGCCAGAGTCAGCCAAGATGATGTGGGCATCGTTCATCTCCACCCAACACAGAAACCCAGCTTGATTAGGAAGCTGTCTGAATGGTGGGGGGATGATTAAGCTGACAGGCAGCATAAATGTAAGACAAAGGCTGCACCCTTGCTGGTTTGCCTTTGCCATCAATTATGAAAATGAATGAATAGATTATTTAAATGATCTCAGATGAGCAAATTATTCAATGAGCCTCTCGGTCGAAGTATTTCTAGAAACTCCTGAATAGGCAGATGAAAACCATTTAGATTTTCTGACAGGGTCATCAACTTATCTATGCTGTAGAGGAATCCAGACAGGATCTGAACATTCGTGATGGAAGGAAGGGAGGGAGAGTTAGCTCACCAGCATTGTAACAAACACTGAGAGAACCAGCTTACAAAGAGCCAGGTTGATACTATCTCACAAACTTTGGAGTTTTAGATTGAAGGCCCCTTTGGTTTGGGGCTTAGCATGCAGCAGCATATCATGAAGGGAGTGCATGGCAAAGCAAGACCTAATCCCCTGCTGGTCAAGGAGGAAGAAAAGAAATAAGAAGGAGCTGAAGTCCCACCATCTCCTTAGAAAGTGTCACTGGTCTAAGCTCCCAGAAGTTCCTCCACCCCAATAGTGCCAAGTCTTCAACACGAGGCCCCTGAGGATATTCTAAATCTAAATTATAGGAGGGAGTAAAGTGGAGAGGTTAGTGAAACAGAGAAGGAAGAAAGGAAAGGGCTTGCTATTCCCCTGCTAGGAATATACTCAAAGTAATTAAAAGAATCATATTGTAAAAACATATGTACACCCGTGTATATAGCAGCTCAGTTTTTGATAGCCCAATCTTGGAAATAACCCAGATGCCCGTCAACTGGAGACTGAATAAAGAAGATGTGGGTTTTAAAAAAAATGGAGTATTACTGTGCCATAAAGAATAACAAGTTTCATTCATTTATGTGCAAATGGATAAACCTTGAGGACACACTAATAAGTGAAATAAATAGATTACAGATATGTAAATACCATATCTTTTCTCTGGTATGAGAACCTCTAGAATGTATGATAGATTTTATAAAATAGGAAATATTCAAAGAGAACATGGTAGGGGAATGTAATGACGGAAAAGGATAAATATGATTTGGAAAGAAAAAGAAATAGCATATATATAAGGAGTGGGAGATTGTGGATAGATAGGAATATGAGTGAAAATGAGAATGAACTTGTGTCATATACTGCTACAAATTCCCCAATGTTGAGTATGATTATGAACTGTATATAAAATGTACCAATAAATAATTCAATTTAAAAAAGAAAAGAAAAGTACCGGAGGGTTAGCTCAGAGGTTCCGGTGCCTGCCTCGCAAGCGCAAGGTCCTGAGTTCGATCCCCAGAAACCACATACAATGCTGGGCGTGGAGACTCACGCCCACCAGCCATCAATACCACATACCACAGTGCCGGGCGTGGTGGCTCACGCCTGTCATCCCAGCACTTGGGAGGCAGAGACAGGAGGATTGCTGAGTTCCAGGCTTGCCTGGGCTACATAGTGAGCTCAGAGCCAGCCTGAACTACAAAGCAAGACCCTGTCTCAAAAAAAAAAAAAAAAAGAAAGGAGAGGGAAAAACACAGACACTGAGCCATCAGGTAGACTTTTTTTGTACGTTCCTGGGAATGCCCGGTTCTTTAAAAGCCTAGAGTGTCCCAAGGATCTGTGGGTAGGAAGTGTGCTGATGAGGCAAAATCTGGCTTCAACCAGAGGTAATAAAACTTTTTCTCACTGTTGTTTGGGACTCCAGGTGGGCTTTCTCTGGGGAAAAATAAAATACTCTTGAAATAGAGCAAGTAAAGTAATAAGATTGTCTTAGTGATCATCCAACTGTAATGCAGATAAACAGTAATGATGTGTTTGTCTTAGTTACTTTTCTTGATGCTGAAACAAAATACCTGACATTCCAAAGTTAAGTGAGGAAAAGTTTATTTAGCTCACAGTCTGTAGAGGTTTCAGCTCATAATTGCTGGCTCCAAGGCAGGGTGGCACATGGCAAAGGGACAGCAGTCGGTGGTGGACAGAAAGCAGCAAAAGCAACCTTAACAGCATCATTCTGCCCCTTTTATTTTATCCAGACTACTAAATCTTAGTGCTCTTGAGCCCACCATTGCACCATAAATCACTTCTAGCTGCCTTGGATAAGCCCCACCTATGACCCCTGGGCAGCATTTAAACACAAGTCACAACTGTGTCATACATCTTACTGAACCTTACAATAGGTTTCCATATTTATCATCTCACTTTAATCACACAAAAACTTTGTGAGATAGATATATAGTATACTTTGCTTTTACGTGTGAGTAGTACAAATTTGGGTGTATTTAGTGACTTTTTAAATCAATTGCTAAGAGATTCAAATTTACGTCTTGTCAGTCTTCAAGTCTGGGGCTCTTTCCATTACTTAGCACAATTTCCAAGATGAGTGACAATAGTTTTCTTACAGTACTTATGTTTGTGGATAATATTGACATTGGAAGTTGGGTACAGAGGAGGAATGGAAATACCTTTTAATTAGACTCAACTCTGACTCTGTAGGAGAAAGTAACTGAAAACAGTGGCTGTCGATGAGATTATACTATTTGTCCCTTTCTATATCCATGCATCCACTTAGACAGTCAACTAATGAGCAATTATCTATAAATTACCCAGCCCCTTTGATCAACCAGTACCCATCCATCCATGTGGTCATTTCTTCATTCTAGAACTTACTCACTGCTAGTGATCTGTTTACCAAATGTTTACTAGTTACTTACTCTTTTCCAGTACTGTATGAGGTACAAGTGAAGCAGAGATCAATAATCAATGCCCTTCCCTCAGGGAAGTCATTAGTGGGAGCCACAGAGAAAGGGCCTGCCAATTGCAGTATGGTGAGATGAATGTTAATAGTAAAGGATGCTTTGGGATGCTGATCTCAGTCTAAGTGTTGGGAAGAGATGAGAAAGGCTCCTAGCAGAGCTGACCCATATCTTGAATCATAAAGCTCAAAGGAGGTGTCCACAGATGAGCATCCTCTAGGTCATCTGACTAATTCATTCAGTTATGGAAGACCCCTTGTTGGCTTTCTGCTCTTGGCAGCTCAAATGGAGACCAGCAAGTGGATTCCTTCCCCATGACATTCACAACTTCTGGACCTCACTGTTGCAGTCTGGACCAGTTCTTCACATCCTTAACTTTGTCTCCATCTACTTCTTTTATTTCCCCATTTGGATGCTGGTGGTGTAGACAGGAAGGACATTTGTCCATGAGACAAGAGGCAGGGCAGTGAGATTTTCCACCCAGAAATGTGATTCTGGCTATAAGAAGCAGTGTTAGACCACCTTCTGGAGCTACAGTTGACTTTTCTTATCTGCACTTTGGCTGCATAAGCTGCCCTGTCTTTCTTGGCATCAGAGTCTAGCTTAGGCCAATGAGGGAGGCAGTACTGGTTATTCCAATTCTGACTTCTAAGCTGCAGAAGACTAAATTTCCTTCTTTGTCTCTAAAGTCAAGGGACTTGGCTACTTGGTACATTAAGGTAATTCCCCATATTTTATAAAACAAGAATAATTATTATAACTGATTATGTCATGGGGCTTTATTATTATATTGATCCCTTTTTAATAGATATTCAAGATAAATTGTTGTCACCCCTCTCCTACATTGCTAAGTACATAGGAGGAAACTGAGGCATCATAAGGATTAGTGATTTGCTTGAGATTACACAGTAAGTGACCACATCCTGAATCCAGCTCAGATCTGTCTGACTCCAAAGTCTGTTTGTGTCTGTGATATCATATGGTAGAAACAGGATTTCTTTGCATATTGGTAGTGAAGGTTGTCAGTGTTTTAATTATGGAAATCCATGTTGGGAGTCCCTCATCCCTGTACTGTGGGCTGGCTCCAGTGTTTGCAAGAAGAATGATTACAGGTACAAGATTCCCCACTGAACCACAGTCCCTTCCTGAGTTTAGCTTTGAGTATCCCACTGAGCTGTATGCAAATCTCCACTTAATCAGTCTCTTGAATCCTTGATCCCTGCCAATAAGCATCCTCTGCAAATCCGAAGATGTGAATCAATCCCCATCCCTGCAGTAAACTGCGGCTTCATTGCTTATTACTTCAACATATGGTCTGTTATCTAATCATTGTCTTTTGTGAACTGTTTTAAAACTCATCACAGTCATATTTGTTGGATTCTTACAGACCATTTCTTTCATTTCAATTATAATTCTGCAAATTAGAAAGACTGAGTGAATTGTAAGGAGAATAAAAAGAAAAGAGGCCAAACTATCTTGATTTCTCTCCATGTGAGAAAGACTCCACTGGAAACAGAAGAGAAGAAAAACTCAAAAGTTAGGGGAAAAGACACATAAGCCAAAGCTTATTCCTTTGGAGGGAATTGTAGAATAACTTGAAGAAACTGATGGTCTCTCACTTAGGTTGTACTTTACTATAAAGTTGAAACAACCTGAGTTTTAAATGACAGTTATTCACATTGTTTTCTTTAACTTGAGACTTGAAACAAATCATCCTACTATTAGAGTCCCACCAACTTCTCCTCTATGTGGGCTACTAGAGAATGGCCGATGGTGTATATTTTTTATTTTTCTGTGACTAAAATCTCTTTGAAGAATTGGCAGACAGATCTAAGGTGGAAAAGAAAGGCAAGGACCAGTTTTGGCTGTCAGATCCTGACAGCCATGATTTAAACAGAGGAAGCAGGGACATTTACCAGGTAAAGAATCAGAGATTCAGAAATGAAAAATTTGTTCAAAATTCCTGTTTGGGAACTGTCCACATCTCTCTTCACCTGTGGTGTGTAAGTTGGCACCTTGAATCTACACAGCGAGATTTGAGTCTTTTGCCAAAATGACACTCAAGGACTTGCATTCAGGAATTCTTGCTGCATTAAAAATGGGTGAGAATTCAAAACTATGGCTGGAATCTCCATCAACTTACAGTGTAAATCATTGAGAAAGAGAGGGTGGAGACAAGGACATGTGTGATCCAGAGCTGCAAATCCCAAACCAGTGTCAAGAGATAGGTGGCTGGAGTATGTAGACAGGGAGAAGATGGTGTTGGGTTCAGTAGAAGTAAATGTTATAATCTTCTCTTCTCCCCCTCATGCTGCTAGTCAACAATGTAGGCATTCTGAAGAGAGGAGGTTTTGTTCAGCATCTATAGTATAAGTTTGGCCATGGGTCACAACTTTGTTTGAAACCAAGCTAACCCTGAAACGCTATGATTTTTTGGATTTCTTGGACAATCACCAGTGTATCCATCAGTGTGATGGAGCTGATGATCATCACCCCATGGGATTTACATCAAAGCAACCATGTATTACATGCTTCTTGTGCTGCCTGTTTAAGTTAGTTGAAATTGTGCTTGTCCTAATCGTGCTTAGTTTTGAGGACAGAATGCCTAAAGGCCAGAGGTCCCTGGCCAAAACTGCTTGGATCTAGGATGGTTGTCAGGGTGACTCCCAGACAATCTCTAATGTCATTAAAACCCCATCTCCCCATTTGCATGCTAAATGACACCCACCCTCGTTGGCTGTGACAGCTAACAAATGCCATGATTATAACCAGACTGGAAAGAGCCATAAAAGGAGTAAAAAGAGACAGTGCTCAAATTCCTGAAAAATTTCTGTCCATGCCCTGAAGTATGTCAATACAGTTTGGGGTCAGAAAATTGGTAACAATTCCATAAGTCAAAATTTTGATGTACAGTTCCTCTTAATTCATACTTTCCCTTACTATATTGAGACCACTATTTTTGCCATTTTGTAAATGAGGAAACAGAGAACAAGAGGTTTTCAACCATCCAAACTACACTTTGCACTGTGTTTGTCTGACTCTAACACTCATGATTTCTTTGTCCCACAAAATTCTCAGTCCTTCTTCCATCAAATTCTACCATGCAGGCATCATCACCAGTGCTATGGGAGGCAAAGACTTCATGTGGGAAATGCAGTGAGTCTGGTCTTTCTATATAATTCCTAATAATAAAAACAAAATGCCTAAGATGTTTAAGCTCTGTTCCATTGCAGGCCTTGAGCTAACGTATTTGGTCAATTAACACATTTCATGTTCACTACAACCCTAAGCAACACACATTATAATCAGTTTTATTTTACAGATGAGTGAGGTGAGGGCCAGAGACATAAATTAATTGAAACACATTCACCCAGCCACTTCGTAGCGTGTAGGGAGTATAAATAACTTACATAAACATCTAGTATAGATGGCACCTAGTAGAAAGTGCTCAATAAATGGTAACTATAATGTGTGCAACATGCAATCTAGAGTTTTAAATGACAGTTATTAGTGTTGTTTTCTTTTCTTTTGTGCTTTACATTTTTTTTTTTTGAGACAGGGTTTCACTTTGTAGTTCAGACTGGCCCTGAGCTCACTATGTAGCCCAGGCAAGCCTTGAACTCAGCAATCCTCCTGTCTCTGCCTCCCGAGTGCTGGGATTACAGGCAGGAGCCACCACGCTCAGCTGTGTTTTACATTTCTGAGTGAGTTTCTCCACATATACCCACAGAGTTTTTTTTTTTTTTCTGCAGAGGAGTGCATTTAAAGTTTAAAGGCAAGCATCTTCAAAGATCACTGTCCATTTGCTTTCGCTTTGTATCTTGCAAAACAAGATGAATATTGAAACATATACAGTTAAACTACTTCTGGTTCTTCACCTGTTTTGCTGTGTATTCTGGGCCAACTTGCCTGAATAAATATCCCTTTACTGCTCTGAGGGATTATAATAATTTTTCTTCACCTCTGTGTGGTTTTGCCATGAAGGTCAAAAGAAATGAGATAATAAATAGCAACTTGTAGCCCATAAAGGGCTTTCTAAACTCTAGGACTTTTATATTATTACTTACATAATAGCATACAGCTTTCTGATCAGCATGATTCATCTACTATGTCTGTTATCTGAAATGTCTTTTTCTCTACCTCTTTTCACTTTTTCCCAAACAGCTTCTTAGTCAATTGAACAGTAACAAGACTATACATAAAGATCCAAAAATGCTTTGGGTTTAATTTATAGTTATTAAATTAATGGCATGCATTAATTGTGCAGAACTTCAAACTAGCAAGTGAAAATAAAAATAATTTCCAGGCCTTTGGATTTATTGGTAGAACTAAAATAATGCCAGACTGCTTTTGGCAGGACCTTCTTTGTGCAGAGTTATATTAATAGGCACTATCAATTCCATCTAAAATAGAGAGCAGTAAGCAAAAAGCAGATCTGTCCCCTCTTAGAAAGAAAAAGAAAATGCATTCTCTAAGTGTCATTTTGGTAGACAAACCCTGGATCTAGAATTCTGATAAACTAATCCGTTGCTCTGTCTTTTCCTGGAGTTATAATCAGGTGTTAACCTTGACCTTGTGAGAGACTGTAGGTGGGAAGGAACTCAGCTGAATGCTTATGATCTTTCTGGGTGGTTCACTTGCCTGAATCAATTGAATTCCCCGTGTATGTAATAAAATGCTTGATATTGGCTAAACTATAACTGATTGTATGGCAGATGGCATAATAAGTGCTTTACAGTCATTTTATGTAATTCTTACAAGAATCATGTGATGTCACCTCTTAGGCCCTTTTTACAGATGACAAAAGGGGCTGGAGGGGTAAACTAGTCCAGGCCACACAGTTGGTTAGCACTGGAGGTGGAGATTCAGGCTCAAGGTCAGGTAACTCCAAAAATCCATATTCTTTTCAGAACCTCTATTATTAGAAGAGGACAATTAATGTTGATCATGGACTGTGGGGAGATCCTAGTTATGGTGACCTGTTGGAGCATTCATTTGTTTGCTTATTTATTTAGGAAGCATTTTGAACCATGGGGTGGATGCAAGGGATACAAAGGCAAACAACTGTCTCTGTGCCACATGAGTCTGCCAGAGCAGACAGGGGAATACCTGGGCACCTGCATTACTTGATGGGCTAAGCAAAGACCCAGCTTTTTGGAGCCAGAAGCTGCTGCCTGGGGGTGTCCCCCTCTGTTGGTTTCTGAAGGACAGATAGAAGGGCAGCTGACAGAGTGGGATGGGTTTTCTGGGCAGGGTGAACAGCATGTTTTGAAACCTTGGCACTGAGAGGGAAACTCGGTGTACCCAGCATCCTGTGATTTCTTGTGTGTGATTCATGAGTTGATGTGGGGCAGGGTGGTCAGAAGCCAGCTGTCAGCACTGGGTCTGGTGTGTTTGCAGGGATCCAGAAAGACGGGTGGGGGCCTGGGTCATTTAGATGATGGTGTGTCTGCCTTATCCAACTGGATTGTGAAACTGTCACAGAGCTTTAAGCTGGACCCTGGACTGATGTGATAGTAGAGATGTTTTGAGTGATGGCCTTAGCTGCCATTTGGATGGTGGCTGAAGAGGAAAATAACTTGGAAGCAAGAAGACCTGTTGAGAAGGTGCTGTAGAGACCACTGAGAATGGAGAGCCCACACTATGGTGCGAGGTAGGAAAGATATGAGCAGTGGAAATCCTCAAATACTGGATGAGAACTATCAAGGCCTGGAATCAATTATATATGTTGTATATATGTACTACATATATGTGTTATGTATATATGGAGGTGGGGAGAGAGATGAATTAAGGAAGATTTTCAGCATTGGGATTTTAAGACCTTCTATTTGACAGATGGGAGAGAAAAATGTGTGGTTTTAAAATTTTTTATTTTTGAGTTTGTAGGTAAGAGGCTAGGTTCTATTCTAAGGCTATGGAGATGGAGATTTCTTGGAGGTAGCAGAGAGAGGTTGGTTGGTGAAAGGTAGTCAGATTCTGGGGCTGTTGCCCGAACATAATGATGGGGGGGCAGAAGAGGCTCAAGCATGGATGTCTGGGAATAGGAGGGAAGTAGAGGCACAGATGTGCTCAGAGAAAGAGGAGCTTGTCCCCAAGGGGACATATAGTTGGGTGGAGGTAGAATGGTGCTGGCTCAGGGAAGGCACTGAGGGAGGGTGGGCACGGCTTCCACTGCCAGGTGCATGGGCATGTATGTGCACAGCACCAGTTTCAGAAGAGAGGAGCATCTGGAACAGGCTGGTCTTGAGCTTGAAGGATGGGATGAGTGAGCACTCACCTAGAGGACAGAAAGGAAGGAGGACATGTGTGTACAGGCAGGTGAGTCTGTGGATTATGTGGGCTGTCCACATAGTCTGAAATAAGAGACGGATCCGTCAGCTGGGAGTGAGGACAGTGCTGACAGCCCCGCAGTCTTGTGGGCAGGTGCGAAGGTTTGAAATAGTTTCTAGGGAATGAGGGAGATGCAATTAGGAAGAGAGAGGAAGAGTGCTAGCTAGAGAGGGAGTCCTTAAACTCACAGTGACATTCATCTATGCGGCTAGGTGATGTTCTCCACCTGTGCCTGGTACTGTACAGGTGAGGAAGTGGTTGAGTTGACTCAGAGCTGAGGGTGGTAGTGCCAGGTGGGTGTGACAGGAGGACGATGTGAGGGCAGGATAACTGTGGGTTTGAAAAGATCTGCCCTGGTGATAGAATAAGAGGCCTCCATTAGAATGGGCAGGATTTAGATCATGAGTGAGCAGATTAGGAGAAAACCATGGGGTCCAAGACTCAGGACTGAAAGGTGTTGGAGGAGACATAAGGAAAGCCAAGGGAGACTGGATTTTTGGCATTTGCAATCACCAAAATCAGGCTGTTCTGAGTGAACTTCTCCAAAGAAATGCACGTCTAAAGCAAACTGGATGCAGTTGATGGAGAAATAGTAAAACATTGACCTCTACTCTTAACCAGATGATCTTTATGAAGGAAGTGACATCAGTTCTTGCCAAACAGGACAAGTCCAGGGTATTTTGGAAATCACAATTAGCAGCTACTCAATAAAGGGCACCAAGGCCAGGTGCAAATTTGAACTCAGATGTCATCAAATTCCAAGCTGCATATAAGCATTTTACCCAGACATCCAGGGGTTCAGTGATGTTTCCTCAGTGTGTCCCTTTACTGCTCTTTCTCTCTTTCTTCCTCTTTGTAGATTGAATGGCACATCCAGTTTGGTTGTTTCCTGGTTCACAAACATGTTTTTAAACTCAACAACAGCTCTTCCACTTCCTTCTCTTTTTTTTCATTCAGTACTGGGGACTGAACCCTGATCCTTCATACTGAGCTACAACCCCCCCCTTTTTTTATTTTGAGGCAAGGTCTCACGAAGTCACTAAGTTGCCCGCATTTGAATTTATGATCCTCTTGCCTCAGCTTACCAAAGCACAGGGTTTACAGGTGTGCTACCACACCCAGCTTTAACTTCTCAGCTTCCTCCACATTCTTCTCTCATCCCGTTCTCCAATTCCTTTGGAGACTGCACACCTCCTCTTGACTGTTGAAACCCTTTCACACTTGCTTCCTTCTTTATCAGGTCTACTGTCTCAGTTCCTTGTGTCCATTTCATCTCTGACCTTTTGGCACTTAGCATTTTCTATTTTATTGTATAATTTATTCTGAGGGCATTTAATTTTATTTTCCTTACTGGTGAATGGGATCTTTACCAACAGGGGTCTAGAGCAGGTTCTTGGTAAACTTTTTAATGTAAAGGGCTAGCTGATCAATATTTTGAGCTTTGTGAGTTATACTTTCTCTATAGCAAATACTCTACTTTTTTTAGAGTGAAAAAAAGCATAGAGAATACATAAAGAAGTAAGCATGGTTACATGCTAATGTTTATGGACATATATTCAAAACATATAATTTTCATGTGTCACAAATATTAATTTTTTTCAACAATTTAAAAATAGCAAACCCATACTTAGCTCATGGGTTGTACAATTTGGCCCTTGGGCTGTCCTTTCCAACCCTAGGTTTAGAGTTCATTCACCGTGGTGTTAACCAATGTTAGAACAGCTAATGGCATTAGTAAGCACTAAATATCTTATGAATGAATGAATTGATAAATCAATATCATCCACCCAAAGTGACTGAGAGCCCAGGGAATAGCTTTGCTTATTGGTTGTAACACTCAGAGTAACCAGCAATCAAGATTCTTGTTCTGGTGGACAATTTGTGTGAATGTGAAGTTTTAACTGAGGTGACCTAGCACATGGTGTCATAGATAGATGGATGTGAACTGGAGTAGTCTGACTGTGAGTATAGGATTCTTCTTATCTTTTGAGTTCACCAACAAAATTCATCAGGAAACAACACTGTTCGCTGCCTGGGTGGCTTCCTTGATTCTCACTTCCTCTCGGTAGCTTCCCAGGGCTCTGAAATTGTAGATTCATGTCTGAGATGAGAGCAGTTGGTTTGGGTGAAATGGGATGGACAGTTAGAGGTTACTTAGTCTCCATCTTCTGAAAGAGCACCTCTTGTTTGGCCCAGCCTGTGAGAATCCCCCTCTCCTCACTGCTTTCTAGTAGGCAAGATTTTAACAGTGGGCAAAGCTGTGGTTAAGCTTATTACTGTTTCTTCACCATTAAGTCTTCTGTTGGCTTTAGCATTTCAAAGGATCCTCTTGCTGGAATACTTTAGGGCTTAGATAAGCCTGGAGCAAAGTAGTTTGGAGGCCAGAGCTGAGCAAAGAAAAATGATTGTCAAAATACCATCTAATCTAAAGAGAATTGAATTTCTGATCAGTGCCCATTTCATCATTGTGATGGAGTTCACCCATGCACGTGGGCTTTGGTTAGTGTCCCTGTAATGACTAACAGGGCCTCAGGCACCAACCCCTGGCTCACTCTTTCATTTGGAAGGAGGGAAATGTCTATCTCAAATATTTAAATTTATTATTTTGACCCAGATACAGGAGCACAAATGCCCACTAGAGGCCTGCCACTGAGTTCCAATTGCTTCAACATTCACAACCCAATAACTTTTCACGGGCAAGAGGATGAAATGCTTTTCAACTGATCGATACCCCGAGGTCCTATAACCTTATTTTAAAACTCCACAGACACTGTCACTGAAGCTAACTTTGAATGTTTGGGGCTGAGATCCAAATGGAATTGACTTTTTTACATAATGCTGAGTGAAGACATTCATCTACTCTTGGCCTGTTACATCCCTCAAGTCAGGTTTGATGCACTGAGGCCTCCTGCTTCCTTAGTCTGCAATTTGATTACCTGGAACATCAGTCTTTTTTATAAAGTTATGCACTTAAACAAAAATTTTACCATGTTTTAAGATTTAATTCTGTTAAAAATCGTTGCTAAAGAATAAGAGGAGGGGTCATGTCAGAAGTCATGCTCAGTCTTTCAGTTCTCAGGCTGGTCAGAATAGATTGACCATTAGAACAAAAGAAAAAGCCCCTCTCAGTTATCATTCCAGGATCAAAGCATGTCTCTCTTGACCAATTTCTCACTCATTGGCCATGCTGCCAAGGGAACAGACTTCTAAATATTGTCCAGGTAAATACTCCCCCGAAGAGCTATTTATTCTTCAAGATTGCAAATGGCATTTCATTTATTTTACAATTGGAAGCTACACTGATCTTTGAAATTTACCCAGAAAAAGTACATTAGAAGGTCAAAGGAAAACCTTTACCATATTTCTAAATAGTCTTTGTAAAGGTGTTATAAATACTAAGAGTTATTACTGGTACTGTAACAGAAGCCTGACCTCAGGTCAAGTTCTCATTCAGTATCTTTGCCTCCCCACCCCCGCACCCTGGTTCCATTTTTTTTCATGTCTCCTCCAGAACTACTTTTGTAGACTTACCTGCATTTTGCTTTCCTTCTTCAGGAATTCAGTGAAGGAATTTCTTTAAGGAATTCATTCAAGTTTATGTTTAGGGTTTTGATCAACAGAATTGTGTCATCTTGACAGCATCTCAAGTACAACACATTACAAAGAAAAGATAGACTGCTTCCTTCCAAGACCCCTTATATCATGGATGGAGAGCACAGTGGAGGCAAAGAAATCTAGTCCGTTTTTAGAGCCTTAGTTATAGTCCTCTTGGAAAAACCCCCAAACTACCTACTTGTCACTTTTAAACAACTGATTTTTTTCCTCCATCTAGTATTCTAATGAGATTTAGATGCCCATGTTGGTAACAGTGCAATTCAACCCCAAGCCTGCAATGTAAGGCTCACAAACAGCTTTGCTGTTATAGGCGTTTTCCGTGGTGGAATTCAAGTCCTTAGAAGAATTAGCTCATAGGCAAATGAAAGGAAATAAAACTGTTTCACATGAAAGAAAACTGCAAGACTACCTCTGGCTGTGCTCTCTCCTTCTGTACTTCACAAGGGAAAACAAAACAAAACTATGTCCTCAAAGAGCAAAGACAATGGAGGTTGGAAGACAGAACCCAGGTGTTCCAACTCCCAGGATACCAGTTTGTGCATTGAAGGGAACTAATTACCTGCTCCCTATGGGGCATTCCCTCACAAACTCATGTTGCCCTTACTTGTTTTGATATTTCCCAAAGCAAATATGATGTCAACCTTGGCTCTCAGCAGTAGTGGTCATGGCCTTATCCCCTAAAGTTTGTTGTCCTGAGATGAGATTCTAAGTCCTCCCATTTACCATTTGATCTTGAGCAGATCATTAAAGTTCTTAGTCTATAAAATGAAGATAACAATAACCTTTTCCTTATAGCGTTATGAGGATAAAAATGAGAAAGTGTTTCTTGGGGTGATCTCAATACCTCAATAAATGCCAGTGACTATCCTTATTAATGATTCAATAATTATTATTATAGCCCATGGAGATACAGAAGTTCTACAATGAAGAACTCCCAGGAGCATGTTCAAAGAATTAATTAGTGATTATGAGAGAGCTCCTTTTCATTTTTTGCTGATTTTTTCAAGCCTCTGTTGTCATTTCATTCCAAAGACAAGAAAGAAAACACTATTAACTCCTTAGCTAATTAACAGAACACATCACTTTTAAGAGCATACAAAGAATTAAAAGTAAACCAAAGAAATAAAACTTCTACCCATCCCTGGGGACCTGGGGATAGAGCAACTTGGGAAGACCAGAGATAATAAAGGAACTCCCAGGGAAAATGGTGGCTCCCATTCCAAAGACTTTCACTTTTACATTTAAATTTTAAATTTGAATGAGCATTGAGCTCTTTGTTGGCTGAGCATCAAGAGAAAAATAGATAGAAATGTGCAGGTTGTTCTTGGAACAATAAAGATCAAAACACATCTCCATGAATGACTAGATCAGTGCTAGATTCTAAGACAATTGACACTGTTATCCACAAAGATATTAGGTTATCGTGAGAGCAGTTATTATAGCAGAAAAAATCAACTCCAATGTGAGCTGTGTAACAATTAGGCAATTCTGAAATTTCAACTGAGAAGAATTTAATTAAGGCTCTAATAGCTGATTAAACTCATTTAGGTCTGCTGGCAATTGCCACTGATTACATAAGTAACCCAAGAAAAAAGATTTCCGTCTCTTTCGTAGGTTGTATTTGATCCTGCCCATAGCCAAAGGCATCTTTTTTCTGTTGCTTCTCCAGATAGAATCTTTAGACCACCCAGAGCACAGTGATTAGGGTGCTGGATGAAAAGTTAGGATCACTATCCCAGATTCCCAAATCTACACTCCAGAGCAGGGTTTTTATGTTTGTTTGTTTGTTTGTTTGTTTGAGATAGGGTCTTGCTATATAGCCCAGCCTGGTCTTGAATTTGTGATCTTCCTATCTCAGCCTCCCCAGGCCTAGAATTACATGTGTGTGCTACCAAGCCTGGCTAGAATTTTGCATTCTTAATCAGTTTCTAAGGAAGGTCTTTATCTAGACTCAAGTTTCATAATCCTATTACCTTCATTCATTGCATTTCAAACACTCAAGGAAGTCCATACTTTACCAGAGTATCTAGAAAACAATTCTGAGTTCCCTCCTGCCAGTGATCATTTAGACCCCACAGCATTGAAGACCAAGTAGGTTCAACCCACACCTGCTGCACAGTGATTTCTCTGTAGAAGGTTGTTTTACATATGCATTATACACAGAGAAACTTGAGTCCCAAAGTGACACCTGGTCTCAACATACTACCTTTCATAGGTGAACTTGAAATCAGATACTGATTAAAAGTCGCTGAACTCCACAACAAAGTACTCCAGATAGGATACATTTCAACTTCTTATCCAGCCACAGCAGCAGTTCTGACCTCTTTGTTGTAGTTTTCAGATCAATTACACTCACATTTGCTTCTTATTTCAAGTGGCAATCTGAGACACGAAATGACTTGTGTGTAAATCTGCTATCAGCTTGTTGGTACATCACATGTGCATGCTGAGGTGTGGAAGTGACGCTAATCAATGATGCTACTTCTGTTAAATACAGATGTTAAATCATTACACATTCCCTTCACGGTCATTTATCTCATGTCCTTTGGAAGATGTTCTGTTTCAGGTGGAGAGGAATTGGCTTTCTGTTTGCTCTGTCTGTCCTGCTTAACTTCCTCTTCCTGAAGAGTTAATTACTCATATTTTCTCCAGCTTGGAAGTAAATCACTGCTTATTATCTGGAGTGAAATGTTCTCTAATGTTTTGTAAAGTTTTGTTTTAAAACCTTTCCTTTGGAGATGAAATCACCCTATGAGGTAACCCATTCCCGGTCAGACAGGAATGCAAGCAGTGTGAACTCTGCTCCCATTTTCAGTTTTAATAAATTTCTTCTTGATTTAATTTGGTGATCCTCATTGTCTTGTAGCTAAGAAGAAAAGCTGGGAAGACAGGCAACTTTCTTCTTTTAATTTTGAATCTTAAGTAAAATCTGTGATGTGTTGTGGTCAGAGTGAGTTCAATTCAACAAATAATTATTGGATTTTTGATGGTGAATACTATGATACACCAAACATGGCTGTGTCTAGCCAGTGTGAGAGTGAATGGAACCTTAATACAAAGATGACTGGGTCTTCCCTCTGGCCTAAACAAGTGGTCTGTCTCTGAGTTACACTGATTTTCTCACTGAGATCTCACTATGGTGTCTATCACTGAATGCATGTGTATTGAAGTCATTGATGAGAAAGTGAGGGGAAAAGAATGTTCTACAACCTTGGAAAATGAAAATAAGAATTACAAGTGGACAGTTAGGTTATATGAGTGAATTTGTGTTAGGGCTGAAAAGAATGGGTAGGATTTCAGTAGATGGAGATGAGAAGACTTGCAAGCAGGAAAAAATAGTGTAGGCAAGTGAGGAAAGTGGGTGTTGTATAGGATGTGTCTGGTGATGAATATGTACATCATTATATGATTGTGTCTGTGTTGTGTGTATGTGTGCATGCATGTGTGTGTGGAAGTGTGAGTGTATCTGTGTTACATATGTGTGTGTGTGTGTATGGAGGGTATAAGTGTCTCCTGGGGAGTCTGAGTAGGTTATAAGTGTACATATGTGATACATCTGTAATAGATGGGTAGATTCCTATAGATATGTTCATCTTTCATGATGTGTGTCAGTACAAATATGTGTATATGTGAAGGTGCATACATATGTGTTTTAGTGTGAGAGTATATAGGGGGTTGTGAGAAAGAGGTAGAGGAAGTGCGAGGAAAGATGTCGATTTGACCTGTATAATTGAGGCCCCTTCAATGGAAAACCATTTGTCTTTGCAGGCAGCAGGCATCATGAGAGGATTGGAGCAGGGGTAGATCCATGATTTTTATGTTTGGATGTCTGATTTTTAGGGGCTGGCTCTCGAGATCAGAAGTCCAGTTAGGAGGTTATTTTAATTGTCTCCTGTAAGTATTTCATAAATAGATCAAATAAGATCCAGTGCTCACATACCTTTGAAAGAAGAACTACCTACAGTATTAACCTAATTTCCTCCAGCCTTTTATAGTCGCTGTTGGTGCCTTTCTAAATTTATCCGGAAATGAAAGGGTAGTTGCTAACTTGATCCACACAGTTTCTACAGATGAAATTATTTCTTCTCTGAGGAAATATTGGCTGAGTATTTCAATAAGTAGTCACTGTCCATTCACAAAATTCTCTCTAGGAGTCAAAGAGCAGTTAAGTTCCTAATAGCACTGTATTTAAATTTTACAAACAAGAATGGATTTAAAAAATCATTACAAAGTTAATTCCCCTCTTTCATATTTCCTTTAGTAAATCACTTTTCTCCATCAGAGGTCAATTATTTTTCTTTGTCCTCAAAACTTCAATATATTTGCTGAAAACGCTCAAAGATTTATCAGCAAAATTCACTTTATTTTGAAAGTAAAGGTTTTTTCCCCCCTTTCATCTGCACACCCTATTTGGGTGAATTGAGGACTGTTTTAAAAGTATGAAAAAATCATGGTAGAGATAGAAACAATCTGCCCATAACTCCATAACTTTCTACTATATATAGGAGTTTATAGGAATTAGAATAGCTTAAGAATGGTGCTTAGTATATTGTAAGTGTTCAGCCAACTTGCTTTTATTGTTATAAGATCTCAAGCAAGGCCATCATCACTCCATTGCTCTCATCTCCTGGTTTCTTAGCACTATGTTTATTCTCAGAGAGGTTGTTCCATTAAGGCCTCTGTATCCTCACAGTCCCAGCAAAACTTCCCAGGAAGACTCTGTTGGCTCACAGTACTTCTCATGCACATTCCTGGCCCAACTGCTGTGGCTAGGAGAGCTCACTGAACTGATTTATCCAATAAAGGATGTGTGCCAGTACTTAAAATTGGAGGTGGACATCTCTCCCAGGGAAAATCAATACACTGTAACAAAATAAAACAAAAACAAAAGCAAAACAAAATAAGCATGCAAAAAGAGGCCAAAAAATGTTACCTAGGAAATGGATGATGGACAGGGAGGACAGCAAAAGACTAGTATCCAGCTGATGCTTTTTATGGAGTTAAAACATGAGATGACATGAACTCCCTTTTGAAGTCTGCCTTCCCCCTTGGGTTTAAATCATTACAGAATAACAATACAGCCACTGTCAGCATTTCCACTGTGTGTTTTACATACAGCAGCTGATTTGGCCATTTAGGCTCCCCAGCAGCCCAGCAAGTTATAACATTATCATCATCCTGTTGTTTAGAGAATGAACTGAGTCAAAGAGACACTGAGCAACAATCAAACAAATGGTAAATGATCAACTACGATTTGGAGATCCAGTGATCACAGTGTTGGCCACTCTATCTTCTGAGACTAGATATATTTAGTTAGGAATACTTTTTTTTTTTTTTTGAGACAGGGTCTCACTTTGTAATTCAGGCTGGCCCTGAGCTCACTATGTAGCCCAGGAAAGCTTTGATCTCAGCAATCCTCCTGCCTCTGCCTCCCAAGTGCTGGGATTACAGGCATGAGCCACCACACCTGGCATAGTTTAGAATACTTTTATATTTGTAGGGAATTACAAATACAGTACCACAAGTTCTTATTTAGTCTCATCCAGCTCCTCTGATTATTAACCTCTGACTTTAGTATATTTGTCACAGTTAATGAACCAATTAATGCGTGATTATTACCTAACAGCTCTTCTTAATTGAGAGTCTCCTAGCTTTAATCTAGTTTCCCCTTTCTGTTCCATCCAGGTATCTTTTGAGGATGGCATAGTATATTTAATCCTAATGGCTCCTGAGGCTCCTCTTGAGTAAGACACTTCCAGCCCTCACAACCACATTTGCAACTGAGATGTTTTCACTTTATTCTTGAAGGAAAGATTGCGTGGCCTGGGTAAGGTCACACAGCTAAGGGTGGCAGCAGCATTTGAACCTGTGAATCTGATCTTTCAGCTCAGGAGGATTAATGATTCCAAACTCTTTCTTTCTATGCCACATAAGGGGGCATGGGGCGGGATTTTATAGCTATGAAGTTGATTTCTCAAAAGTCAGTAAAACGAAAACACGCCCATGGTGTTTTCACTACGTATGCACTGGTGTGCACAGTTGGAAGGGTAAGGGGGCTCTCTGAAGCCTCTTTGATAAGGGCAACACTGTGTACGAGGGCTCTGCTCTCACAACCTCGCCCACTCTCAAGGTCCCCTGGTCCTGTGCAGCCACACTGAAGAGGTTTCAATACCTGAATTTTAAGGGAACACAAACTCAAATGCTTTCGGTAAATCTCGACTCCTTATTTAGACTTCAAGGTTTTGCATGGCAGGGCCCTGGCTCTCTAGAATGCTCTGCCTGCCTCTGCTCCTGATTGGCACCTCCTCCTTCCAGCTCATCTTAGATCCCCACTCTAGCGGAAATGCTTCTTCCTTGGGGAACCCTTCTCTGATTTCTTCCCTGCCTGTTCTCTTAGACCCATGTTTTCTTTCACCTTATAATAATCATCAGATTTTTGTGTGATAGGTTTGTGTCATCCTAATGTCTAAAAATTCAATGCAAGCAAAAAACTTGGTTGTTTAGCACATCCTCAGTATTTAGCTTCAGTTTCTGACCATGTGCTATACCCCTGCCACCTGCTTTTCTATCCTTCCTGGCATCCTACAAGTATTGGCTCAGATGGGCCAGGAAGAGAGTGGGGCTGGGTGGGTTCACAAAGTGATTGCACTCTGGGGGGCTGAGAAGCCTTTGCACCCTCTCTTTCCCCATGAATTGGACCGGGGCTGCAATTTTTGCTAGGGTGGTGGCTTTGCAATGTGGTCAGGTCGTCCCTGAAGATTCTGCTCTGTCCGGTGGCATCTTTGCCTCTGTTTATGTCACTTTGTTGCATTGGGAGCCACATCTGCAGGGAAGGGTGGGCCTTGGACTGTAGCACAGCTCCCACTCCTTGTGAGAAGTGCTGTGTTCTCAGAGGGAAAATGCTCTTGGATCCCTGGTTCCCCCGCTAACTTGCTGTGTGAGTCGAGACAAGTCACACAGCTTCTCTGGGCTGCCGTGTCCCTAGACAGTAACACTGAGATGATAACCCTTACCCTGTGGGATTTGGGTTGGGGGGAGTTAGATTAATTGGTGATAACACATTTCCAATATCCAGCAATAACATTGGTATAATGATACTATCAAATGGCACTATGGAGACAGGTACGAAGTTACAGATTACTAGGAAAAGCAAGGACTGTATGGATAAGGTGATGTTCATGCTGGGTTTTACATGCTAATAACAGCAGCAACAGAATACTAGCAGCCGCTGCTCTGTTCTGGGATCCATGAGTTATGTACACTCATTGCTCATTCAGCGCCCCAGCTGTTGCCAAAGCAGAGAAAGTGAAGCTCAGGGAGGTTCAGTGACTTTCCCAAGGCCTCTCAGTTTATGGCTGAAGCCAGAAGGACACTGAGCGCCATCTGACCTCCAAAGCCAGTTTCCCATTCACAAACCTACCCTGTTGCTTTTCAAGGATGCATTTGAGTTTTCTGAGATAAACAGAAACAGGGTGGCTACAACATCGTCTAAAAGGGAAATGTTTGTAAGTCTTTATTTATTTGTGTATCTCATATTTGTTTGATCTTTGTCCTTCAGCTGTTCTGTTTTATCCATCTTTGTCCCAGCCCAGTGCCTGAACACAGTAGGTGTTCAATAAAGCTATGACAGCGCTTTGAAGGATTTGATGGGCTCAACATTCCCTTGCACCTGTGCTGCACCTCATAGCATGGATAGATAAGCATGGTTTTTGTTTTTTTGTTGTTGTTTTGTTTTGTTTGTTTGTTTGTTTTTGAGACAGGGTCTCACTTTGTAGTTCAGGCTGGCCCTCAGCTCACTATGGAGCCCAGGCAAGCCTCGAACTCAGCAATCCTCCTGCCTCTGTCTCCCAAGTGCTGGGATCACAGGCATGAGCCACCACGCCCGGTGATACGCATGGTTTTTAACCAAATTACTGACTTTTCTATCTTAAAAAATGTGTCATCACCCAAGCCTGACAGTTTTGTTATGAGCCACATTGGATGTTTCTCTACAGCCAGCAGAGATTTTCCAGCTCCAAAGATGAGGTAATCTCAGGAGGTGAGGGCTCCTCTCTCCTCCACTGCTCAGGGCATTTGAATTCTCTTTAAGGATCTGAGACTCATCTTTGCCAATAGTGGAGGAAAGGTGAACGGGTCATGCCACCAGATAAAGGCTGCGCTTAGCACCTAGCTTTTCAGATGAGGTTTTGCCTCAAGGTTGGTATCACAACCAAAGCACTGACCTGTGGTGCCATGCAGTCATGTGTGGGAGCAGGAGGAAGAAGGAGAGAGCGGGATGTGGGGGCAGCCTGCGCCCCGTGTGGATGCAAACAGTGCCGATAAGCTGTCCAACAGAATTAAGGTTCAAAACATACAGCCTTCAATTTGATTTCACTAAGATGCAGAGCGCTGCTCAGCGGGAATCCAATCGATTCTGTTTTGACAGCTTTTGATGTTTGCTAAGCAGTAACCATATCCACTCTGTTGTGGATTAATAAAAGCTCACCTTAATCTGCAACTTTAGGGAGGTCTATGTGGGGTTGGGAGGGGGCGTCTAACACCTTCTGTGCTCCCTTTGTGGTCTGCCTCCTCCGGGCTTCTGCTGCAGGCTCTTTAACTGCGCCTTCATCTCCCTGTCCTCTTTTTCTGTCTCTTAGCACCTTTTTACCTCTCTCCTCCATACTTGAATGGAACACATGTTCTAGACACCGCATCCCACATTGGGCTCCGGTTCTGTGCTGTCCCATGCTTGAATCCCCTAACGTCTAGAGGAACTACGTGGCAGTGTGCCCAGGTTCCAGATGAGAAGACAGATGCTCTGGTGCTTAAGAGTTTGCTTAAACTTGTAGGGTTGCCAGGGAAGAGGTGGGCATTCAAACCTGCACCTCTGTGATCTAAAAATCTGTGTTGTTTCTGTGGCATTCGTGATCATGGAGCCTGGAAGGGCATCAGAACTATGCAGGGAGCCTTTCAAGTCCCAGTGCTTGTGCATCATCCCTGGCATACGTGCCCATTGAGCCTTTGGGGGGCTGGAATGCAAAGCTGCCCCACAAAGTGGTTTTCTTTTTTCCCTCCTTTTTTTGAGCACATTAAGTGGATCCATACATTGAGACATGCAACAAAACAGCCTTTAGCCCAAGTGGCGTCTTCCCCTGAAGCTCCTCTGCTGAGAGACCTGTCCTAGAAGAAAATACAGAAATACAGGTGTGTGTTTGTGTTTCTGACATAGGTGGGCAAGTGGGAGAACCAGACCCTGAGCCTGAGGCATGCTGTGTGGCCACGGTACAAATCCTTCTCAGACTGTGAGCCGGACGACAACCACCTCAGCATTGTCACCTTGGAGGAAGCCCCTTTTGTCATCGTGGAGGACATAGACCCCTTGACCGAGACGTGCGTGCGGAACACCGTGCCATGTCGGAAGTTTGTCAAGATCAAGTGAGTGCCTCGATGCCATTGCCTGCATGCTGCCAGTCACTATAAAGAGCCTGTGTTGGGCTGGGGATTAAGCTCAGTGGGTCCAGTGCCTGCCTCACAAGCACAAGGTCCCGAGTTCAATCCCAGGTACCAAAAATCAAAATAAAGAGCCTGTGTCAGTGATAATAACAGCACCTGTGATTCAGTCATAAAATATAACAGAGAATACACCTATTGTATAAAATAATACTCAATCAAAGGACTTAAATGCTTGCAGAGACCCCAAGTTCACATTTACTTAATTCCAACAGTAATATAAGGTGAGTAGTTGGTAAGTTGATATGGTTATCACGGTAAGTTGATAAAACTGATTTTGGAAAAATTAAGAAATCTATTCAAAGCCATGGAGCAAGTGAAGATATGGCTCAGATACTGGTTCATCAGACTCAGCAGCCAAGTTCTTAACTGTGGCGTGGAATCAGCAGGCCTCCCATCAGTCTTTCCATCAGCAGTGTTCTCCTTTCTGCATTTCTAGCTGCCCCTTCACACTCCCCTTCCCAGCACATCTTTTCCCTTCTATCTTTTAGATTTCCAGATCTACATTTTTCAAGCTTTACAAATTTCCCTCCCTTTAGGAGTGAACACCATTTGCCCATGATTTTCAGGTGGAATCCAGGTGCAAGCCAACCCGGCCACACTGTGCCATCTCCTTCTTTGGTATATTTCAAGAAAGTGTGAACATTGCAGACTAAGGGTCCACATTAGTCTGTGTACCCACTGGGGACACAGAAAGCTCCACAGCCAAGTCCAACCTCCTGATCTTTCCTGATGCAGACATTCATCAGATAGTACCCTTGTTGGGGGTTCACAAAAGGAGAAAGCCTGCTGTTAGGTAGAAAGTTCTTTAGTGAACATTTTCTGGTCACTTCCTTTTACCTGGTCAATCCTCATTTACCCTTTCAGTTTGGCCAGTGCCTCCTCAAACTGGGCTGGCTCTGCCTGCTCACGCGCCACCCTGGATAATCTCTATCTCTATCCTTACTGTCTCTTTTTATAGTTTATAGTTTGTCTGTCTTTTCTGCTGAATGATGAGTTCTCCAAATATAGAGGATGTGTCTTATTAATCTTTGTACTCTTGCTGACAAGCACAGACTGCAGTATACCAAGGTTTGTTGAAAGACAAGATGATGAATGAATACCTTTATTTCTCCACTTCAGACTCTTAACTCCAGTCATCACCCCCCAAGATGCACGTCCTCAGATCTTAGTGCTTGTGGTCATCATATATATTTTATAAAGTATATGTGAGTACTAAATGCATTATGAAGGCATATTTCGGTTTGGAGGAAGTTTTACCAACAAGGTCATTACAGTCAGCCTCTTTGGAGTTGAAATTCTGAATAGAGGATGGAATATAAGTGTCTCCTAAATAGGCCCCTCACCAGTGTCTCACTGTTGGGCTCCCAGAGCAAGAGCCTGACTTAGGTAAACAGTCCAAACCTTGGTCCCCTGGAGACGAGGAGGAGGTGAGACTCTCCAAGGCAGGCAAGAAATGACATCTAGTGGTTTTTGCTGAAATCCTCCACAATTAAATACCATAGAAGTTGCTATAAATAAAACTAAGTAAATAAATACAGAAATATGCCTTATGGAACACTTATGTATCAGACACAGTCCAGGGCACAGTGGAGACACTGATAAGCAAAGAAAGCAAAAGACAAAGATGTTACAGTCACATGATGGGCACATTACAAAACCTCTCAGCCAGTGAAGTTCATATTACAATCAGCCTTGTACAGAGTGAAATAAGGCAATGTGATAAGAGTACACCAGGGGAGGTGGGGCCTCCATTAGCTCACAGGGTGGGTCAGATTTGAGATGACAAAGGACATAAAGCCAGACATATGAAGGTCTAAGAGAAGAGTGTCCCAGGTAGAAGGAAGAATAGCTGCAGAGACTCTAAGGAATGAAAGAATCAGGCAAGTCTGGGAAACTAAATAAAAACAGTGAGTGCTAGAAAGGACTGATCTGGCAGAAGGCAGAGGACATGAGGAAGTGGTCAGAGGAGGTCCTGATTTGGGGGTGTTCTCTGAGCAGAAGATGGCCCAGTGAAGAAAGCAGGGTGTCTGGCCCAAAGCAGAGCCTACAGCTTTGGTAGAATTCCTGCTTTTTTTTGATGACACCCCCTGTGTCCCAACAGGGCCATCAAGTGGGGCCCCTTGTGCCTCACAATCAATAAAAAGAGTTTAAATCTTTAAAAATTAGTAGCTGTGAAGCTGAAAACAGAGCACTAAATCCTGAGCTGTATTACTGTAAAGAATAATGACTCCAAATAACTGACTCTTCTTAAAATAATTGACTTTTCTGTTGAAGACTATAGACAGCTTAAATTTGTGTTTTTGATTCCTAGCAGGAGGTGGTAGCTTGCAGTTTTCCTTTTTCCATGTGACGACGTGAGTCCTCTGTCCATGAAATTAGAGTCTTTGGCTTATGTGAGATCAATAACAAAATGCTAGGATCCACTAATGGTGACATTAACACAGATTAGATCTACTGCATTTCCTAAAGCTAAGGGTTTAAGGCAGCCTGACAGGTTGAAAAAAGATTCCTGCTAGATAATGTGATTGTATTTGTTTTCCTGGTAATACCCTCCCAGGGAAAACTGTATTCTCTAGCTTCTGGTAAATGGTGGGGTACTGAGATTACATATCAGCCTAAAAAGTCAGAATGAGCTAAGAAATTAGATTTTCTTTCTAGTCTGTTAGTTGGATGTTAAATGCATCCAAAAGAGTTGGAAAAATTTGGCCCAATCTGTAGGAAACAATGGCATGTTGTGAATTAAAATCCTAAACTGCCAAATCATGGGTAGGAAGAGAGGAGATTTATTTTTAAAGGGTTATATGAAAAGGGCTACAGGTACTTTATTTTTCTTACTCTGCCTACTTGTCCTGAAAAATATGAGCTTTCTCAATTTGTGGCTCCATACCAATGAGTGTTGAGACCTAGATCTGAGATTTCATGGTTGGTAAAATCCAGCCTAGATCTGAACTCAGCTGACTTGTGTGACTGTGATTATATCTACCGGCCACACTGAGAAATTGCAGGACCAGCAAACTGGACATTTTATTGAATCCATTTTCCCATACTGTTTCTACAAGTCACTTTTTTTTATGGTGGTCAGGGAGCTGAGAGAAAGTATATGGGTCCATAAGGGCTGAGCAAGGAACCAACAGTAGTTCCCAATTTCATTTTGGTCGGAGTTTTTCCAGTCACTCTGACACATTTGTTCCATATCTTTTCTATCCTGTATCCCAAATTCTGGTTTCCTAGTACAGAGGAGGATTTCAGTGGATGTCTATTGGGTGAAAATGTGCCAGTGACCATCTATATCTAGAAATACTCCTTAGAGCCAGGGATGTGGGGACATTCACTTATAAACCAGCTGAGATTCCACTGAGATCAGAGAATGCCATATATATCTGTGTTTCTGAATCTTAATCCTGAGATCTTTGTGACTTTTGCCTAACCCTGGACCCCCAAGCATCTTGACCAGGTAAAAGAAAAGGTTGTGACAGAGGAAAGAAAAGAGCTGAGAGTGAGTGAGATACAAGGGACCAGAGTTGGGGGAAAAGGATCATAGTTTTAGGGAGAAAAAGAGAACTTGATTTTGACACATTTTTCAGAGACATATATACTAAGAAGAAAATGGCACCTGGGCATCCCATTGATGTACTTGAGGCATGTTTTGATTACATTTCTGGCAATTTTAACTCCAGCCTGACCACCTCTGGGTCATTGATGGGGCTGGGTGAGACTCTCACCTGCCATGAGTCTAGAGCGTGGAGCCCACCAGTCATTGTTTATGAATATACCATACACAGGTGTGACTCCCACTACCTGAGACCTGAATGTGGCCAGGCAGAGCAGCTCATCCAGTCTCTAGGTTAGAGCGAAGTCTTGGCCCACAGAAGCAGGACAGCTGGGTAGAAAGCAGGGTAGGACAAGAGGGTGGTAAAGTCAGTGATTCTTGGATCCTGAGTCAAAGGAAAGCATCAAAACATGTTCATTTGCAACGTACTTACATTAACTCAAAGTTATGTCAAGTTTGCCCACATTCATCAGCATAGCTACAGATATACCAATGCTGCTTAATATAGTGGACATTCATTTATATATATTTATAGATAGATAGATAGATAGATAGATAGGTAGATATAGATATAGTACATGCTCACTAGATTATTTGGGAGAGAGTTCCAAAAATATGACAAAGAAAACATTTCCAACCATTCAAAAATAGCTATGCTTTGTATTTCACTATTTTTCTATCTAGTTATTTCATATGCTTATCTGCTTTTATATAACTATGACTATTCTTTTCATACTTATGTTTTTCATATATGGGAATATATTTCCCTATTATAATATTGGATTTCCACAAACATAATATTTACACTCCAAAGGGCAGGTGTTTCAAAAACACAATTTTCAAACAGCCCTTATTTCCTGATGTGCACGGCTGAGACAAAGTTGAGCTAGTGGGAGGCCCTGAGGGAAGCTGGAGTTAAGAGTATTGTTCAGAGAGATCTTGATCTTCCTACATGAGTTTCCCAGATGCTTTTTATTTCCTTGTCTAGGAACCCCAATGTTTCCTTCATTTTTAAAGGTATGTGTGAGTTGTGTAGAGGTCCTTTGAGTGTGACTTGGCCAGGTGAATAAATTAGGGGGGTGGGAGGAAAGCAGCCAATATAATCTCCATGGATGATAAAACAGGCTGTAAGATGGCAACATTGTCTTTATTTGATAAAATCTTTTTCTGGTCCAAGACATCCCTTCTCCTGTGTATCACTATTTCCATTTCATGCCATGTAGGTTTGCAGGGGAAAATGTTATAAATGAACCTTTACAACATAGTTGGTTCTATCATCAGAAGAAGTCAAGTCCACAGCCTCCAAGAGAAGTGGAACGCAGGTCTCTGAATTCTAGGCAGTGTTCTAGAGACCCTCTTTTCTTCCCTTTGGTTTCAAGAATTTGTAACTAGGGGATGAAGTGAAATCATACTTCACTGGAGAATTTCATGTCTTCCTCTCTCCACTTCCCATGTGCTTTTATGATTCAATTTATATCAGAGTACTAAACTCTGGACCTAAAAAGTGCATTATAAACTCTTAAAAATAAGGGTTGGTGACTCTCGCCTATTTGATAGGGTACAAATGGGATGTAATTCAGTGAAATGTGGGGATGAAGCCAACAATTAGGACACCACATTTAGAATGCCTAGCCAGTAAAGGCACTTACTTAGCAAATATTAGCTGACTTCATGGCAACTGTTAGAATGAAGAGTACTTTCTAATTCTGCTGTCCTAAACTTACTGTGTGTCCCAGGGAAAGTTACTTTGCCCTTCTGAGGCACAGTTTCCTGCCTGAAATATACAAGAGTGTTGCTAACCAAGTGCTCACACCTTCAAGTAGTAATGTTCTGTGACCTTGTGACTGTTTTCACAGCAATTCAACCAATGAGGGGATGAATGTTAAAAAATGCTGCAAAGGCTTCTGCATTGACATCCTGAAGAAGCTATCAAGGACAGTGAAGTTCACCTATGACCTCTACCTGGTGACCAATGGGAAGCATGGCAAAAAGGTTAACAATGTGTGGAATGGAATGATTGGTGAAGTACGTGACCTTCTCCTCTCCTCCTGATTCTCCATCCCCTGTAGATCTTGGGTGTGCTTGGAAGAGTCAGTGAACATGTTGCTCTTTCCTGCATCCAGGTGGTCTACCAACGGGCAGTGATGGCCGTTGGCTCGCTCACCATCAATGAGGAACGCTCTGAAGTGGTGGACTTCTCTGTGCCCTTTGTGGAGACAGGAATCAGCGTCATGGTTTCCAGGAGCAATGGCACTGTTTCACCCTCTGCTTTTCTAGGTATGTGACCACTGCTTCTCCACAAAGAATTATAGGTCATCTTTCCTGTTGGTCAAACAATAGAATCAAGCAGGGTGTGGTAGTATATGCCTGTAAACTCAAATCCTTAGGAGGCGGAGTCAAGAGGATTACAATTTTGAGGCCAACGTGGGTAACTCAGTGGGGTTGTATCTCATAAAAAGTAAAATAGTTTGTGGATCTGGCTCAGTGGTAGAACATTCTTGGGTTCAGTTTTTTAAAAAAGGAATAGACTAGACTTTGCCTGATTCTGTTTTTACATCAGTATATTCCTAGAGTATTTTGCATTTGACTGATTGCAATTCACAATCACCTCCCTAGGCTCCTCAGCCCATGGCTTTCATTTATCTTTAATCTAGAAGTTTTTCTTGATAAAAGTACTATCGCATATTCAGATACCATCCCTGAAGTTCAAATATTCAACTCTATAGAATGTAAATGAATAGATACATTGCTTAGAGCCTTGAAAACATTTAAAAGATAAATAAACCTGTCTGTCAGCAGTTAATTTAAGTCAGCCCATAAACCTCCACTCAGCATCCACGCACCTATCCTCACCTCAAAATAGGGTGTCAGTCATTTTTCTGCTAGATGTAAGAGGAAAAATAGTGATGAGGCCACTGTGATTTATGACATTCCTCTGATGAGCAACATAGAAGTAGTCTGAAGAACATACACTGAGGCAAAATTAATGGGAGCATATTTTAAATGTGGCTATTCTTGGGGCCAAACAGTTTGTAAAGCAAAAAAATCCATTTGACTCTTCTTGTAAACTTGTCATAAATTTATATGTTCATATAAGTGTTGTCTTTTTCTTAAAGGTAAAGTTGTATTTTCTATGGTCTGATTTTTTGTTTTTGTAGTTGTCATTTTCTGCACCGGAACTGTCATTACATTAGGTAGCCCGGCTAAACTGGTAGAAATTTCACACAAATGTTCAAGCACTGTAATAAAGTTTTTCTGTACAGTGTTGTGTTGACTTTTAAAAATTGTTTCAGTATTTATCTTGTTGAAGATCACTCAGTTCCGATGACCTCCTCCTTGGCATACCTATCTATATGGGCTTGTACTAAATCTGAGGAGATTAAGATAACCTTTAATCATTAGAGGAAAACTGCAGGAGAGAGGAAAAATGATTTTATTAAGGTTGACTAAATTTCTTATGTTTTTTTCCAGACATTAAAAACTTTCTTAAGGAAAATTGCTAACTAGACCCAATTTCCAGATACCTGCTCTAAGCCCATAGCCTTGTTCCTAGCACCTGTATTTATATGTAATGTTAGCATCTGGTGAAATTTTCATGCTTCTTTCCCTTGAATGAAATGTTGACTAACAGGATTTCAGGATACTGCCTTACTCACAGAGGTATATGGATTTACTATTTTCATTTTTGATAATCCAGTTAAGCTGCTGAAATCCCTGCCACTCACTGGATTTGATTTTGGACTCATTGCTTCAACTTTTGTAACTTTTATTGGAGCAGTAGGAGCTTGACAAATACATATCTCATTATGTTCCTTTGGTCCCTTCTGTCTGACATATATGTGGTTACCAATGTCTTAACAAGGGAACTTTGTTCTACAAGGAAACATGCAACCAATTGATATTGACACATGCAGAATCTTAATTATTAGATGGATACTCTTAGCTCACTAGTCATTTTCTGTTCTTGCCCCCTCGGTGGACAGCTCTTGCCCTCGAGGTTAAATAGAAGATGGAGAAAGTGAGTTTATAAAACTTTTCTTTTTCTCAGAATGTGTCTCTATATGTTCTTAGTGAGCTAAAGAGAACTTCAATGAAAAAGAAAAATATCCATTGGCTAGTCTTATAAAAATGGGTCTCTGACACTGAATCTGGCCTCAACCCAGTTTCTCTAGATTTTATCTTACCTGTATCTGTTGAATATTTCCATTAGAAAGTCAAGCATTTTGTTAAATTTAGGAACCCCTTATACTCTTTGTACTGTATCTTTAAAAGTAAAATAAATTATAGTCAGAGGAAACTATTTTCAAAGCTGTTTTTACACAATAGGTTTAATATTTTTCCTAGTCACTAAATTACCTCCCTTTTCAATTGACTGTGCACCCCTTATTTACAGCCATTATCTGCAGGTTTTGAAAGTCATAATGAGCCACGCTAAGCTACATTTTTCCATCCACAAGCTCAGTCATCTGGAAGAGCCAAAACATTCAAAATCTGATTGCATTGCTCTTTGTTATTTCCTATTCTCTCTCCTCTGCAAACTCCATTAACTCACATTGGAAACACTTGCAGGTAGTGCCACATGCTTCTGTCTAAAAACTATAACGAGCGGCTTTTCAAGGGCAGAGATGATGTCTCATGCAATATTTTCATCTAGTTTGTCCTAAAGACTTTTTGAGTAGGTTGGATTCTTTGACCCAAAGAAATGCTGACATGAAGTTTCCTAGATTAAGTCTTTTATGGACAAATGTTGAATCTATTTTCAGACATATAATCCATATCAATTACAGAATATTCCCTGATTGCTCTTTAGACACTGTAGACAGTCTTTCACTGATTCCTAACATCTTTCTTCACTATGTAGTGTGCATGTATAAGACCTTCCAAACCCTCAGAGGTATTGGTCTACCAAAACCAGAGCACTAACCAAAAACCTTTTAATCTGTCTGCCCTGATTACAAGTTAAGGTACAAAGATTGTCACTTACAAGTTAAAAAGTATCTGGGATCAGTTAGTCATTCAATCAGTTTCCATTTGACTTTTTTTTTTTTTTTTGAGACAGGGTCTTGCTTTGTAGTTCAGGCTGGCCCTGAGCTTACTATGTAGCCCAGGCAAGCCTGGAACTCAGCAATCCTCCTTCCTCTGCCTCCCAAGTGCTGGGATTACAGGCGTGAGCCACCACGCCCAGCTCCATTTGACTTTTTGACCAGAATATTAGTGACAAGGATGTGTCTGTCCAGTGAAGCCTAATTCAGGTTTACAGATTCTGGTAATTGAACAGAAGAACTGAGCCATGTGCATCCTCTATGTTTTATGGTGTTATCACAGCTTACAGAGAAATATAAGTTATCAGATTCATAAGTATTTTTCTGTTAAATCAGGGCACCTTTGCAGTATCATGGATGACACACCACCCTCACCATTTCTGTCTGTAATGATGGCATCAAACACTGATTCCATCTGTTTTACTGTATATGTGCAATATGCAGGGCCCACTACCAAGTGCTTCCCATGTGCCCTTATGTCCTCCTTGTGATCCTCCTCTGCTGAGCAGCTCCTTGCCTTTCATATGTCTGACCTGAAAAATTCCATTAACATCTCTATCCTTGAATATTAAATACTTCTTAATCTCCCAATTATTAATTCACTTCCTCTCCTTTTTGGATACACCTCATTACCAAACTTATCTGACTTCAGGGTCATAATATTTATTACTCAAGCTAAATTTAACAAAGATAAATTCCAGTTTCTGTCTCATTGATTTCTTGGAGTTTGTTTTAGGTTAAGTAGTTTGCATTGTGACCTGTTGCTTCTTAATACACTTGCACTATCAGAATTGCTTTGCACAGCGTTTATTTCAGCTTTTGAATTATTGGAAGCAGTTAGAGCTTCAGTCATATTTCTTGTTAAACATTAACCTCATTAAATTAGAATTTGCAGTGACCTCTGGCTGTGTTACATTGTCACAGAAACCATTAAGGTGGCCTACAGTCAATCTAGTTCTTTATTATTATTACTAGCTTCATAAGAAAACAATTGGGGAATAATAACATTTACCATTCAAGAGGCATTATTGCACTTTTTCTGTTTTACCTTCAGAAGAGGTTTGTTCTGAGGAAAAGAAATTTAGGTTAACTGTTGTTTCCAATGATGTGAACCGGCAGAGGTATAGTCATTCTTAAATTTTTTTTTTTTTTTTTGAGACAGGGTCTCGCTTTGTAGTCCAGGCTGGCCCTGAGCTCACTATGTAGCCCAGGCAAGCTTCGAACTCAGCAATCCTCCTGTCTCTGCCTCCCGAGTGCTGGGATTACAGGCGTGAGCCACCATGCCCGGCCATTCTTAAAATTTTAATCTCTCTTGATCTTCTATAAATCTATATTATAAATGTATAAAATGGCTTCAATCAGCTAATTTTCAAATCCTCAAGCAGGCTGAATAGAAATGCTAATTTACTTTACATAGTATTTCTTACCTTTCTAGAATGGTTAGGATTCAGAACTTTGTGGCTTAGCCTGCCCTTCTAATACATCTGTCTGTTGCCTAAATTATATGGAAATGAATGAATAAAAGTGATCATTGGAAGGGAAATTGCCACCTGCCCAAATCCATCTATCACTTCACTGACTCCACTCACCACCCCTTGCTACTGAGGATTGAATCTAGGACCTTTGCGCTGAGCTACCCAGCCCTTTTTATTACTTACTTTGGTTCAAAATCTCACTGTCCTTAATTGCCCAGGTTGAGTTCAAACTTGTGATCCTCTTCCCTCAGTCTTCCAGAGCACCTCTCTTCTCTAAATGAAGCCTTTTCATTGAATTTTCATGGTAACATAATGTCTTCAAATAGTTTCAGTTGCATTTAACCCTTTTACTAGCATTGGAAAGATATATCAAGTATAGAACTCTCCCCTGCCTACAGCAGAAAAACAGTCTCATGGGTGTAAATCATAACCTTCTAATACTCTTATGAACCCCACAATTTATAATCCTTTCTAAAACATTATAATTCTCTCTGCCCACACATCATTCCACCAGTATTTAAAAATACAAATTAAAACCCAAATCAAAACCATGGGTGTTTCCACAAGCCCTGTGATGATCTGCTTGAGTCTGGTCACGTCGCTTTTCGCGTTTGATTCAGTGGATGTTTCTAGAATGATCTTCAATTCCGTGGCCTGTTTGTTTGCATTCTCCTTTCTCCTTTGGTCTTATCATTCTTTTGTGTATCTGTTATCCTTGACCTGATTTGTAAAAATGTCACATACTTTTACCTATTTTTATCATATTATATATTCAGAGCCTCACATCTTTCACAGAATGAAGAATGGTTTATGAGTAAGATGAAAAAAATGCCTAGCTTCTTTTGATGAATAACCAGATTATAATTAGAGCTTCTTGATGAGTCTGCAAATGGGCTTCATGTTGGAGGCAAGAGAGAGTTAATGGATTTTTTCCGATTACTCTGGTCTGCTTTCTTACAGAACCATTCAGCGCCTCAGTCTGGGTGATGATGTTTGTGATGCTGCTCATTGTCTCTGCCATCGCTGTTTTTGTCTTTGAATACTTCAGTCCTGTTGGATACAACAGAAACTTAGCCAAAGGGAAAGGTAAGGATGCATACAGAAGCATAATTCCAAGCTGATGCAATTTCTTTTACAGTCAATGATGAGTTCTGTTTTAGATTACGTTATCCTATCTTGGATTATTGTCATAGTAATGCTTCTGGACCATTAATTTGAACTGTAATGACAGCCAAGTGTTGTTTATTCACTTCAACTAGAAAGAGGATAAAATAAAATGAAATGTTTTAATCTTACAATGTGAAAGCAATACTTGTTAGGTAAAAGCCGTTGACAATCCATTTCTTGAGAAAGCACATTTGAAGAACATCTTTGGCAATTAATTTTTGAAATGCCTGTCAAAAGAAATATTAATATCATGATGAGTCTCAACTTCCATTTATGCACAGAAAATGGCTTACCCAATCTAGCTTAAGATTCTTCAAACTACTGAATCATATTTCCTTTAGTTTGACAATAATATTATTATAAAATATTTCTGCCCAAGAGTTATATTTTTCTCTTTTTAAAATTAATTTTATTGGGCTGGGGATTTAGCTCAAGTGGTACCACGCCAACCTTGGACACACAAGGGCCCAAGTTAAATCCCCAGTACTGCAAAAAAAAAAAATTTAATTTCATTGGTATGCCTTTGAGGTACATTGATGGTGCCTGGCCTTCAGACACTACTTGGTAAAGGGACAACCAGTAGACAAGAAATTGAATTGGGAGACATTTACTTGTTGTGTCTCATGATAGACAAGCTTGCACACAAGCCAGTGCTGAACTCAGCGCACTCTGAGTAGCTTTTTCTCAATGCACAGTATGTCCTATGTAGATGGTATCAGAAAAATGTGAGCACCAAATCTCTGTCCTGAAAAATGACTTGAGGATAGGAGATCCTGGTATCTCAAATGTTCCACCAAATGGGGCACTTCAGTTTAATGCCTGTTATTTTCACTTGGAGACTCAGTATTGGAGACAGCCAGCCAGCTAGTGAAATCTGTTAGAAACTTAGTTTTTAAAATCCACCCATTTCTTCTTCACCATTCAAGAGTGGTGATTACTATATAGACCATCCTTAATCAACTGAAACAGTAAAATATGTTGTATTTAACAGTAAGATCATGTTGTATTCAAGTGGGAGATTTCTAACCTTCACTAAAAGGGTGATGTACCTGACCTTTGAAAGGCTGTCCTTAGGAGTGGTGCTGGAATAGCTTCCTGTGAAGGTGTAAAATAGAACTTTAAATTGGTATGATCAGAGTCTGTGCTATTCTGAATTCACACATTTATTGGATGAGTAATTATTGAGTGGGTACTACGTGCTGTGCATGTAAACCCGTATAGTAATGATCACAGATTTTAATACATCTTAAGAAGAAATAGAAGAAAGCAGAGAGATTTGGAGGTGATGGGGCATGTTCTACTGTGGATAGCATGTTAAAATTGAGAAAGATGCTCAGCAGCAGTGCCATTAAGCTGAGACGTGAAGGGTGAGAAGGAAAAAACCTTCCCTGCAGGGGGAACAGCATATTCAAGACCTGGATGTGGAACCTATTCTTCACATTTAAGAAAACAGAAAAGATGTGAATGAGTGAGTTGATAACGAGATAAGGTGAAGTCAGACAGCCGGACAGTTAGGCGTGGTGAACAAGCTGTCAGATTTTCTTCAGAACACCATAGGAGGGAAGCAGGGGCATTTACACTTTTCCAGGATAACAGGAGGGGACAGCAGCCGTGGGAGAAGGGAGGCCAGTGAAGAGACACCATGCTTCTCCAAGGAAAAGTTGACAGTATTTAGGATTTGAGGATGATGTCCAATGAGGGCATCCACGTTGGAGCTAAGCAGACACATGTGTGCACATTATGGAGGGGAAAGCTGAAGTCAAGACTGTCACCTGTAGTCACTCCCTGGGCAGAAGCTTGCAGAAAGAGACTACGGTAAAGAAGGAAATTTAGCAGCCAAACTTCCCAGCCCTCCCACCATGTTGAGGTTTCCTATCTCCTGTCCATGTGCATGTGAGAACCTTCAGGACACAATAAATCCTTGTTTCTTTGGGCAGAATGGCTTTATGTTCCCTTTTGTAGTGTTATGTGGGCAAAGGTGTACAGGCCAGTAATAGGGTTCACTAGTCAGGAACTCCTAGCAGTGCTGGAGATCTCTTGCGACTATCTATTTCTGATTCTCAAATGGCTATCACTTCTGATCAACATACATCTCTAATGAAAGTTTCTGAAGTTACCTGGATTAGTTCAGTTATTGTTTTCTAAGAGTTCCCAGCTTCTTGGGAATAAACTCAGCAGATCCTAACAATAGATGAAAAGCAAACAGGCAAGTTTGAGAACAGAATTACTTGCCTTCTCTTTCCTGTGTTGTTTAGGAGCCACTGTAAAGGTAGTGGAGCCTGAGTTTAGCTTCCGGAGGCAGAAGGCTAGTTGTGCTTCGGCTCCATGCCCAGAATTTCATCACTTCCATCAATCTGAATTCACTTCTGCCACTTATTTATTGCCCACTCTGCCTGCATCACCAACTGAAGTCTCAGTAGATCATTTTTTCATATCTTCATTTACTTAAGAGACATAAAAATTAACCTCCTGTTAAAAGAAGACCTTTCTTCCCCCCTCTTGAAATGAGGGCATAAATTGATTTTCTTTTCTTCATGCAAAACAAAGACTTGAAAACCTTAATGTGAATAGTGTTTCATTGCCTGCATATGCCCCATCCCAATAAATTTTCGCATATTGCTCTGCCTCTTTAGGCAGTCTGTTGCAAGGCACATTTAAGAATCTTAAAAAGGACTCATAGCTGTGGTAAGGAGGCACAGAGGAAGAAAAAGTGCTGTGATATCAGAGTTCATCTTCTGTGACCCTGCAGTGAAATGTCTTCCATCTGGGAAGTACTAAAATAATTAAGCACTATTGTTCTTTCCCTTAATGTCTCTATTTGCAGAGAATTTTAGTTTGGTCTAATTCCTGTATTGTGCACACTTTCCATGTGAATCTGAACAGGAGCAATTGTTAGGGACAATCGAATTTGAATACCAAACATCAGTCCAGATGAATGGCTCTTCTCTGATAGCACATCTGATGAATACCGACACAGCAACCCCTCTCCTCAGCCCCACGGTTTTGTCAGCATTTCTTTACATTTATTAAAGAGATTGGTTCTCCCAAATGGAAATCAAATCCAAATTTAAAGCAGGTCATAACACTGCTTCTCATTCAAACCCCCATTTTGCATAACCATTTTCTTTCCTGCTTTATCTTTTCTTTTTTTTTTTAAAGAAAGATGGCAAAATGCAGTTAGATAGAAATGTGGGAAGCATGCTAATTTTAAAGGAAAAAAGGTGTTAACTGTGGCTGTGATTCCAGGATGATATAGGACACAACTAGGACACGATTCCAGTTCTGGCAGCCTTTACTGCTGTGCGTGGCCCTGCACAGGTGTTGCCCACGCGCAAGTGTGTATTCTGAGGCAGTGCTGAGAATGTGCTTTCTGTTGCCTGCAGCACCGCACGGGCCTTCTTTCACAATCGGGAAAGCTATATGGCTGCTCTGGGGCCTGGTGTTCAACAACTCTGTGCCTGTTCAGAACCCTAAAGGTACAACCAGCAAGATCATGGTGTCCGTGTGGGCCTTCTTCGCTGTCATTTTCCTGGCCAGCTACACGGCCAATCTGGCTGCCTTCATGATCCAGGAGGAATTTGTGGACCAAGTGACCGGTCTCAGTGACAAGAAGGTAACGTCCTCGCTCACTTCTCTTGGGTTGGGGGTCTGTCTTCCCTGCCCTCTGCAGAGAACAAGTACTTCATCGGCTCGAAAACTCAAAAGCCAGAGGATTCTTTTTCTTAATTCAGATCAGAATATTTCTAAATAAAGCTGGGAACAGAACTTCAGCTTAGCACTCCTAAATCCTAGAGATTCTGAATCTAATTTAGAAGCATAATTTCCCCTACGCGGTCACTTCCCACATTTATACCTTTTCTCCCAAGATGCTGCTGTGGCTGAGGCTCTAGGATGCCCAGTAGCTCACACTTCCCAGAAGTCTATGAGGCTGAGGAGAGCTGGGGTCCAAACAAGGAGAAAATTGGGGTGCACGGGTGCTCACAGCAGTGGGCTCTCCCAGCTCTGATGAGTCTCTTACATACCTCATGCCTTGCTGGAGCAAAAGTCATCTCTAAGTGCTACCTGGAGACAGAGTGACTGCGTGGCTGCTCCTCCCAGGGAAGCCAGGCGGCTCCATCTTCCTGCCTCCAGCTCTGCTGAGGTTTCCATATGGGACAGGAAGGGGGCTTTGCACGCCTTTTCCTAGACACGTTCCCCCTCAGGAAGATGACTAGAAAACACCTGCTGTCCTCATTGTCCAGGGAGTCCTAGTGAGGGGTTGGGGCGGCTATTCCAAAACATGCACAGAGTTACAAAAGCAGTAACCTGGGTGCACCCTTCTATAGAAATTTTAGTTCAGGAGCCAGATTCTGTCTCGCTGAGCTCAGCACTGCTGAGACGGCAGCACGGCAGAGAATTTTCTTTCCTGTGTGTGAGGATAATTTGTATCTTTAGAAACCCTCTTTGTCCCATCTTGTTGGCATAAGTCTGCAATACACCCTTTTGGCATTCATCAACAAACCGCTGAATAGGAAATCAGCTGATGAAAAGACTTCATGGCCTCCCAACAGCATACACTGTGTGAGAGGTACAAATAGGGCCATCAGGAGAGATGAGGAGAGGTCGGGATTGAAGATGGAGTCACTGTCACAAAAGCACCACATGAGTGGCAGGGCTCTCGGGGTGGGGGCTCCCCCATGCCGGAGCAGGTGTCCCTCCACTTGTCCTGGGACACGAAGCCCTCCCTTCCTCTTGCTCGTCCAAACTCCCTCGCCCTCCCCTTCTGCTCCAAGCTCATTTCTACATCAGTGCCCCTGTGCTGTGTTCCCTGCCTGAATGTTTCCGAAAGTTGGCTGCTCCTTGAATTTCAGGTACCGAGGGAAATGTTACCCCCTCGGAGAGGTCTTTCCTAGTTACTGGGGTGAACTTGGCAGACTGCGCTCAAGCTTCCAACATACTTAGATCTTAGTGGGAAGAAATAAACAATACACTTTCAAACATCAGGGAAGGAGAAAATGTCAGGCAAGAATAAATGTCAGAAAGCAAATAAGACTGAGGCAGAACAGGGGAGAGAGCCTTGGGTGTGAGGTGTGATGGATAAAACAGTGAAGGTTCAAATCTTTAAAAATCAGAGTAAAAGACACATAGCTACCATTTGTCTCCAAATGCTCCCCACATGCTTCAAACACACTTACCCTACACTCCTTGCCCCTTTCTGAGGCAGCTCGGGGAGTCTCATTTTGTGAGTCTCTTTAGCCGCACTGTTGTAGCTGCTGCGATATCCTGAAGTGATTGAAAAATGCGTGGCTTTCACGGTCACTCTGACTTTGAGGAAGGGCCAGAAGTCACACGGTGCCAGACCCAGGGACCAAGGTGGGCAAAGACGCACCGCGTGCTTTTACAGGCCTCCCTTCCTGTGGTCGTGCTCAACAGCACAGCTGTCCTGTTTCTGGTCATTTCTTGGAAAGGCGTGAAAGAAGCCGTTCAGAACTGCTTCAGAGAGCGGCAAGAGCGACGGGATGGTGTGTTCCGAGTGAAGAGGCGTGTTTGAGGGGGACTGATGGCGATGTGTTTTTTACTGTAATCAATTTTAAAATCTAACGAACACCTACTACATATTTTGCCAAACTGTGTATACTTTTCTTTCTTTCTCACTCTTTCTTTCTTTCCTTCCTTCCTTCTTTCTTTCTCTCTCCCTCTTTCTTTTTCTTTCTTTCTTTTCTTTCCTTCTTTCTTTCTTTCTTCCTTTCTTTCTTCCTTCCCTCCCTCCCTCCCTCCCTCCCTCCCTCC